>CM076575.1:1593302522-1593409075 GCA_034641835.2 Pinus albicaulis | reverse complement strand
CACATCATACCTCTATGGCCATCACTTCCCACGGAATTCAATGTTAGGCAAGGAATGGTAGCAATGGGATGTTTGTAAGAACTTGATAGCATGGTTTCACAAAGGGACTCTATCTGTGTCAATAAACCTCTGCCAGTGTGTCAATATCTGTTGAAAATGTAGCAAGATGATGGAGCTTAGTGAAATGAAGTCGCCTTCACTAAGTGGGCCCGCAGGCAAATTCTGGTGCAAATTCTATTTTTAGACTATGTCTATTTTTAGAAATATGGAGCATGGTCCGGGGATTGCAGTATGAGATTCTTGGAGCATTGGTCATGTTGGTAAAAATAGACGGGACTCTATTTTTTTGGACCTATAGGTCGAAGTCTATTTTTAGACTGCCTCTCCTTAAAATAGGGAAGTCAAATATTATTTACCCTTAATAATATTTAGACTATAAACTTCAGTTTACTCTCTTGGAGCACTTTAGTTCGAGCCTTGGAAGTGGCTCATGCATATGACAGAGGAATTACGCTATTCCCAAGGGTTTGATGGCATCATGCATGGTTGACTTCAGTTAGGACTTCAGTGGCAGAAGTTTGGTGGAGTTAATGAGACAGCTAGTGGAGTTGTGTTCTGTTTATTTTAGTTGAACTATTTGAGATTAGTTTAACTAGCTAATCAATTAGTTATGAGTGGAGTGAATTAAATATTATTTAATTCATTAATTAGTAACTCATTATTCAACTCAAGAACACATCAGTTCACTACAGTGCATGATCAGTTCAGTGGAGACCAGTGAAAGAGGTAGATGAAAGGGTGGAGTTAGCTATCAGTGGCGACATCGGTTGTGCATGAGATTTGCACCACACTTGGAGGATTTGTCCATGACAATTGCGCAGTCAAGCCAAGGAGATTCGAACCTTGGATCTCTATATAGACAGGCCTGGATTGCGCAATAGAGGCAAGGCAATTGGCGGTGAGTTTTGAACCAGTAACCTGTTCAAAACCAAGCTAGTTTGTGTGTAACTTCATGAGAAAGTATTGAGTACTTGTGAGGAGTATTGTACTGAGTTTGTTACATGTTTTCTCCATTATAATATACACAATAGCTGCGGGGTTTTCAGCTATAAGCTTTCCCCATACATACTGTGTTAATGTGTATGATAAATTGATGTGCTATCGCTTGTTTTATTTCCGCATGTGTGATGATCTGAGTGGAAGAGATTATGTGTTGCATATAAATTCGAATTGTATGTGATCAAGATAGTCTCGGTGAATAATTAATCATTATTCAGCAAATTTCTACATGGTATCGGAGCTATTGAAGCAGAGATTGATCATCACAGTGATTACAAACTTATTTCGGTAGACAAAGTCTGCATGCGGGCCAGGTAGCCTCTGGATCCATCCTTTCTTTGAAAGGTGATATATCCAGTAAACGCCCCTTGCAATCGATCTCTGTGTTAGAAATAATTTGTTCTCACAGATCTAGAGCGGTTGAGATTTGAAGTGGAATTCGAATTTTTCAGCAGTTTTGTTTTCTTGGTGCCAGTGTTGAAAATGTCTTTCAAAGGTTTGCGACTCGAATATGCCCTTGAAGGCAGTTCGAATTATGTTGCATGGAAGGATCGCATGGAGGTAGTATTAGAAGATAATTTTCTGAAGGAGTTCGTAGATACAGATGTCCAAAATCCCACTGATCCTGCTGAAGTCGAAGCATGGCAAAAGAAGATGGCGAAGTGTCGAAGGATCCTGTTGGAGGGCGTCAAGGATCATATTGTATCCAGCCTGCATGGAAAGGCTACTCCATATTTAATGTGGAAAGTTTTAACGGATCTATTCCAGAGTAAGAGCGACCAAAGGAAGCTGGCGCTCAAAGATAAGCTCAGGAACATCAAGATGGAGAAGGGCGACAGTATCGCCAAATACCTCACGAAGTTCACTCAATGCAGAGATGAGCTAGGAAGTGTGGGGGTGACTGTCGAAGACAAGGACATGGTCGACCTGGCTCTCCTTGGTCTTCCGAAGGCTTGGCACTCATATCAAGATAGTGTCAATGGTCGGGAGAAGCTGCTGGGATGGGAGCGCCTTTGGGCGGATCTCATGCAGGAGGAGATAAGGAGGACTACTCGTGATGGATCTTCATCAAAGGGAGATGATGAAGAAAATTGTGCTTTGGTGGCCAAAGAAAAGAAGGGGAAGGGTAAGAAAACTTCTCATTCCGGTGCAAAGGGCAAGAAGCAGGATATGGCGAAAGTGAAGTGTTTTCACTACCATGATCACGGACATTATGCTACAAATTGTCCAAAGAAGAAGAAAAACAAGCAAGCGGGAAGATCTGCAGATGGAGAGGCTTTGGCTTCACAGTTCGAGCTTGAATTTTCACTGATCGCATGCTTGGTTTCAAGTGTGATGGGATCGGTGTGGTTCTTGGACAACGGTGTGTCATTTCATATGACGGGAGATCGGGAGTTGTTCTCAGATCTGGAGGACAAAGATTTGGGTGTGCACATCGAGATGGGCGATGATGGTAGATACAGTGCGACTGGTATCGGTACCATATCCTTTCGGAGGGAGTCTGGTAAACCCTTTGTATTGAAGGATGTCATGCATGTACCTGGATTGAAGAAGAACTTGATCTCTGTGGCGATGTTGGAGGATAAGGGGTATGATGTGGTCTTCAGCGAAGGAAAAGCCTTCCTGCGCGGTAAGACTACTGGAGAGACCCGGAAGATAGGGGTTCGGACCAAGAACCTTTATCAGTTGCAGGTAGATGGCTGCGCAGCTATGGCATGCAAAGCGGGAGAAGTGGTGAGCCGGGATGATGAGGGCGAACTGTGGCACGGGAGATTGGGCCACCTTCACCATGGAGCTTTGAAGATTCTGCAGCAGATTTCTACTGGGCTTCCTAAGGGCACTCTTGCGCAGTCAGATCAGTGCAAGGGGTGTACTTTGGGGAAGTATGTGAAAGCCACCTTTCACGAGAAGGATAGTCACGCCACGACGATCCTTGAGAGAGTTCACACAGATGTGTGTGGTCCTTTCTCAGTTGCTTCGACAGCAAAGCACAGGTATTATGTGATCTTTTTTGATGATTTCTCTCGAAAGTGCTGGATCTTCTTCATGCAGAAGAAGAGCGATACATTCGCGAAGTTCTGTGAGTTTAAAGCACTGGTCGAGAAGGATTCGGGGAAGAAGGTGATTGCTCTAAGGAGTGATAACGGTGGTGAATTCATCTCGACTGAATTCAAGGAGTTCTGCAGCACAGAAGGGATTCGGAGAGAGCTCATCGCACCCCACAACCCACAGCAGAACGGGGTGGCTGAGTGGAAGAACATAACGATCGTGGGTGCTGCACGGGCGATGTTGCATGATCAGGGCCTACCCCTTCACTTGTGGGCTGAGGCATGCAATACAGCAGTGTATGTGCAGAACCGGTGTCCTCACAAGGTTCTTGGCATGAGTACACCAGAGGAGGCTTATTCTGGCAAGAGGCCTGATATTTCCCATTTGCGGATTTTTGGTTCTCCTGTCTACATGCATGTGATGAAGGATGCGAGAAGGAAGATGGATCCGACCGCTGAGGTTGGAATATTTGTGGGGTACACTGATACACCTCACAATTACCGGGTGTATTTGTCAGACAGTCGCAAGACTGTTGTGCGACGGGATATAAAATTTCAGGAGGAGAAAGCCATGCAGTGTTCACTTGAGAGGGAGCTACACTTGCATGCAGATGAGGAGCTGTTAGTTCCTAAGGAGGAGCTTCCAGATATGGATCAGCCACAAGAGGAAGTTCAGGAGGTGGAAGAAACCACCCATGCAGCGCCAACCATCAGAGGGTGCATGCGCACTACAGAAGCTAAGCGACTGGCTCGAGATGCAAAGAAGGTTGTAGGACCACCTACAGCACAGCGCAGACAGAGGCAGTCACTGGATCGGTACACTGGATACATGGCTCTTGTGAGTCAATGTGTCGTGATGGAGCCATGCTCTTTTGAGGAAGCTGTGGAGGAACCCGCATGGGTTGATGCCATGATCGAAGAATATGATTCGATCGTCAGGAATAGTACATGGGAGATTGTCCCAAGACCTGTGGGGAAATCAGTGGTAGGTTCGCTATGGATCTACAAGGTGAAGCAGGCAGCTGACGGGAGTGTGGAGAAGTACAAGGCGAGATTTGTCACCCATGGCTTTTCACAGATCGAGGGGATCAATTATGAGGAGACTTTTGCACCTGTCACAAGGTACTCTTCCATACGGAAAATCCTTGCTCTCTCAGCGCAGATGGGGTGGCACATTCATCAGATGGATGTGAAGACTGTGTTCCTCAATGGAGTTATTGAGGAGGAGGTGTACATAGAGTAGCCTGAAGCTTTCAAGATCTTCAGCAGTGAGTCGCATGTGTGCCGACTCAAGAGAGCACTGTATGGGCTGAAGCAAGCACCTCGTGCTTGGTACACTTGGATAGACAGCTACTTCACCGGGCTTGGATTCTCCAAGAGTGAGGCGGATCCTAACCTGTACCAGATTGTGGTGGAGGGGAAGCTGTTGATCATCGTATTGTATGTAGATGATCTGATTTTGACTGGCGATGAGCAGTTGATACTTTCATGCAAGGAGGATCTTGCATGAGAGTTTGAGATGAAGGACTTGGGCATCCTTCATTATTTTCTGGGATTGGAGATTTGGCAGCGCAGCGGAGGACTATTTGTTTCTCAGGGCAAGTATACTCGGGAGATTCTGGAGAGGTTCAACATGCAAGGCTGCAAGCCTGTTGAAACTCCTCTTCCTGGTGGTTGGAGGAAGGAGGATGCTACTTCAGTGGAGGTAGTGGATGCCACTATCTATCGACAGTTGGTGGGGTCACTTATGTATCTAGTCAATACACGACCCGATATATGCTATGCAATTAACCAGCTTTCGCAAGCTATGGTTAAGCCTACCAAGCTCTTTTGGAAGGCAGGCAAGCATGTATTATCCTTCATTATTTCCTAGGATTGGAGATTTGGCAGCGCAGCGGAGGACTGTTTGTTTCTCAGGGCAAGTATGCCCGGGAGATTCTGGAGAGGTTCAACATGCAAGGCTACAAGCCTGTTGACACTCCTCTTCCTGGTGGTTGGAGGAAGGAGGATGCTACTTCAGCGGAGGTAGTGGATGCCACTGTCTATCGACGGTTGGTGGGGTCGCTTATGTATCTGGTCAATACACGACCCGATATATGCTATGCAGTTAACCAGCTTTCGCAAGCTATGGTTAAGCCTACCAAGCTCTTTTGGAAGGAAGGCAAGCATGTATTGCGCTATATCAGAGGCACATCGGGATATGGTCTATGGTACAGACAGGAGGATGGAGCGAAGCTTTCTGGCTTCACTGATGTAGATTGGGTAGGGAGTCCAACGGACCGGGTTATCTTAGTGGCACATCGGGATATGGTCTGTGGTACAGACAGGAGGATGGAGCGAAGCTTTGCGGCTTCACTGATGCAGATTGGGCAGGGAGCCCAACGGACCGAAAGAGCACATCTGGAGGAATCTTTAGTATCGGGTCGACAGCAGTTTCCTGGTACAGCAGGAAGCAGAGATCCGTGGCACTCAGTTCAGCAGAGGCCAAGTACATGGCAGCAAGCTTGGCTGCATGTGAGGCTATTTGGATGAGGAAGATCCTCGCAGGTTTGTTCAGGTTGCATTTGGAGCCTACAGTGATCTACTGTGATAACCAGAGCCGCATCAAGCTCTCGGCTAATCCAGTTTTTCATGATAGGTCCAAACATATCGACATCAGGTACCATCACATCAGAGATTGTGTTCAGCGGAGGATCATGATGCTTTCATATGTTCCCACGGAGGATCAGGATGCCGACATCCCGACGAAGGCGCTCACCAGGAGCAAGTTCGAATTCCACAGAGGCAGGATAGGGATTGCAGATAATCCATATCTTGCTGAGAGGGAGTGTTGAGAATGCAGCAAGATGATGGAGCTTAGTGAAATGAAGTCGCCTTCACTAAGTGGGCCCGCAGGCAAATTCCGGCGCAAAGTCTATTTTTAGACTATGTCTATTTTTAGACATATGGAGCATGGTTCGGGGATTCCAGTTTGAGATTCTTGGAGCATTGGTCATGTTGGTAAAAATATATGAGACTCTATTTTTTTAGGTCGAAGAGGTCGAAGGCTATTTTTAGACCGCCTCTCCTAAAAATAGGGAAGTCAAATATTATTTACCCTTAATAATATTTGGACTCTAAACAGCAGTTTACTCTCTTGGAGCACTTCAGTTTGAGCTACGGATGTGGCACATGCAACTGCCAGAAGGAAATACACTTTTCTTATGGGGTATTGAGCTCATGCATGGTTGATTTCAGTTAGGACTTCAGTGGCAGAAGTTTGGAGGAGTTAATGAGACAGATAGTGGAGTTGTGTTCTGTTTATTTTAGTTGAACTAGTTGAGATTAGTTTAACTAGCTAATCAATTAGTTATGAGTGGAGTGAATTAAATATTATTTAATTCATTAATTAGTAACTCATTATTCAACTCAAGAACACATCATTTCACTATAGTGTATGATCAGTTCAGTGGAGACCAGTGAAAGAGGTAGATGAAAGGGTGGAGTTAGCTATCAGTTGTGACTATACTGTTGCTATTTGCAACACACAGATAGGTGGAGTAAGCCCATGAGGATTGCGCAGTTCAGGATGGTGGTTTATCTATATAAATAGGCCATCCCATAGCATTGAAACACGCAATAGAGGCAAGGCAATTGGCGGTGAGTTTTGAACCAGTAACCTGTTCAAAACTGAGCTAGATTGTGAGTAACTTCATGAGAAAGTACTGAGTACTTGTGAGGAGTATTGTACTGAGTTTGTTACTTGATTTATCCATTATAATATACACAATAGCTGCGGGGTTTTCAGCTATAAGCTTTCCCCATACATACCGTGTTAATGTGTATGATGATTTGATGTGTTATCGCTTGATTTTATTTCCGCATGTGTGATGATCTGAGTTGGTTGAGTGGAAGAGATTATGTGTTGTGTATGAAGATCAAATAGTATGTGACCAGGATAGTCTCGGTGGATAATTATTTATTATTCAGCACATTTCTACATTCTACTCCGCTTGCAGTGGCTGTCATTAATAGTATTGATATAGAACAAAATATTATTGGGGCCTTTTAATGAAAGTGCCTAAGTAATGTCTCCATCGATGTGCTCACTTTTGTTTGTAATAATATCTTGATTTTTTTCTTTGATATATATATATATATATATATATATATATATATATATATATATATATATATATAAACCAAAGATTTTAAGTATATTTGATTTAATATTTGGTATTTTTAAAGAAGATATATGAAAGAGATATTGTAAAATGTTTTTATTTTTACATAAAGAGAAAGGAAATATATAATAACATATTCACATTCTAGTCATTCAAACATATCATATTTATGTTGATATGAAACACTACTTAAATTGGCGCAATGAAAATAAGTGTTGGTCATAAGTAACATGTCTCATTATTAAAATTTTGTTTTGTTAAAGAATCAAATCCATATGTGGATTTCTTTGAATACTCATTTTCTTTTGTCTTTCATTTATGTTGTTATTAATAAAACAAATCCATTGAAGTAAAACATGACAAGGATAAAAATGGTTAGTCACAGTTATTAGTCAGATGTTGAACAAGATTCAAAGTGACATAATAATGATATTACACATAGATTATAAGTTTTCATCATCTTTCAACATCTCATGTTATTAATCTCGTCACATATCAAGCCATGTTGGCATCTTTGTTTATTTTAATATTTTTTTTCAATGTAAAAAATATATTTTTATGATGATGATGATTACCACCCCCTAAGATTAACAATGTATATCAGGTAAATAAAGGAAAATCAAATATTTCTTAGAATATTATTTAAAATATAGTGAAAGTGAAAATACCGAAGTCATTATGGATTTTGTAAGTTAGGAGGTCCCAAAGAGTAACACAGTAACTATAAAAGTAGGTGAGATTATGCTTTAGATGATTAAAGGTAAGCCATGTTAAAAGGAAGTAATGTTCATCCCAAAACTATTTTGTATTACATAGAGGATAAATATGCTAATCCAAATATGTTTTTGAGTAATTTTAGTGATTAGTGAATCTATGAATGCCATCCCCACTGTTCTAATCTTAACAATGTTTATTTTGTTGTTTAAGCTCATAATTTTAAAAAAAACTCTAATCAATTATTCAACTTTTTTTTTTTATTGATGTCATTTGTAACACTCCCCCCCCACTCCCTTTTGTTCTATAGGTTGTGGGAGGTGATACTTATTTCTCTAACCTGAACTTGAAGTTCTATTATGAATATGGTGTTACAAAAAGTTTTTTTTTTTTTTCAAACTTCGTTGAACCTAAAGAAAAAATACTACATTCCATTTAGCTTGTCAAGAGCTTTCCACTGATACAAATTTTATCTCAATCCAAATCTTATATTGAAAGTTACACGCATTTTAAGTTTAACCAATTATGTCATGCCACACCAACAAAGTACTTCCACGTGTGACCCACGTGGCACCACCATGTCATCTCTAGAAGTCCCACATCATTGATGGCCTCTACGTGTCATCCACATGGCCCTTACCTTATCCCAATGACACTTGCCAAGTTATATCAGATATGCGGGTACCATTAGTTCTGATCCCTTGTTGTATGTGACCCTCTCTCATTATATTTGGTTTCAAGGAGATCCAAGTTATCCAACATTATCCCTTGTTGACATACCCCTGGTCCCCTAGATATCCCTATTTCTTAGTTATGTTTTGGAAAATATGGCTTCTCGGGAATTCGAGGCTCCAAAATAGCACACAGTGCTTGGCGCCCCTAGTCTTGGTCCTATCTAGGGATTTTTCATATGTATTAAACTTTGCCACCTCATATGCTCTAGATTATGCTCTGGATGCGAGATGAAACATCCGCTTGCAGAGAAATTTATTTTTTCCCATATGTTATGACCAAGGAACGCCCCCACCATGGATCTTTGGTTCTAAACTTGTTTCTCAAGGAAATCTATCTTGATCTATATCTTATTCATTTAGAAAGTGTACATTCAATTTCCAGCCAGATACCCCAGACTACTGGATGCATCAACGATGTTAAGCTATAAATTTTCCCTCGTGTATCATGATGCAACTATTCTTGGGAGATAAGAAAAGGCATCTAGCTTGAATACAAGTCTACCGAGAGATTATCTGGTCCTCAATATAAAGTCTAGATTTTAATCAAAACTTTTAACATGGAGAATTCAAGGAATCTTATCCGGTCATGGCATAATACCTTTGAAGTTATTTTTTCAAAACCTTGATCTTACCTTGAATTCCTTAAGTGAATACTTATAAAGTTCTGATGTGTGGAAAACCCCTAAAACCCAGAATCTCTCCTTTCTATGCATATAAAAATTCATCTTCAATAACTGCCCCAAATAAGACTCCAATCTGGGAAATTTCACACACTTTCATTTGCAGAAGCTTCTATCTAATAAAGGTTATGAAACCCACAAAACATATGATATGCTTTCAACAAATCTCATATTTCAACTTGATTAAAAATCAAAGTACCGATACCAATCAGTTTCTCCTTCCACTATCCCCAATCTGAATGTAATTGGATTCCATGAATATATATATGTGCGCCCTTGCTTCTTTAAACAAGCTGGACATGGGTTAATCAAACCAACCCATATGGAATTATAAATTCCATTATCAACCAACTTTTAAACCCAATTGCCAAGAATTTAAGTAAACAAACCTTGATTCCATTATACATGCGCCTTACTCATTCTATGATTATAATTCTGGGCAATCATATTCCAATCGATTACCTTCATTCTACGTCTTCAGTTCGTACCAACCATAGCGTTATATATGTAAATATGATATACACAACCAAATACTTACATATCGATTTCGCTGGATTTGTCTCCATCCTGATTCAAAAAGGCGTTTTTAATTGAATGTGTTTCTTCTTCAACGAATCCATTGATTCGTTCTCTGAAGATTTTCTCCCATCGCATAATTGCTCCCTCTTTGAACATTCGAACAGAGTTAGATTTACTCTGCTCAATGTCAACTTCAAACCTTCATTACACATCTCCTATTCAATAATCCAGCCCTGATATCGCTCTCCCATTGCAACCTTCGCTCTATTGTACTATGCGTTCTTCATCTCAGGATTCTGTCAGCACAGGACTCCCATTGTAATTAAGTTAAATCCGATCCTTTTGAGTTTGATATCAATTCAGGCAAATGCTGAACCAACCATGTTGACATCTGCGTCCTTCATGACACGATTAATGCATTCAAAATCAGATACTAACATCTGATGCATTCTCCTTCGCCCCATAATTGAAAATTCAATCCAATCTTTCCAAGATGATCGATCCCTCTTTAATTTGGGATTATGCTTCCAAATGCTTTGATTAACGCACAGTACCTTCTATCGCCCCTTTCAGTCCTGCAAAATAAAATCCATTCCATCGTACTCTCAACTAGAAACTTAGTTTTTAACTTACAGGTTTGAAATCTTTAATTCAACAACTTTGTATTCGATTTAATTCAGTTCTAGAACTCGCCTTCCGGTTCACACGCACAAAATTGTAATCGACCTCCATATATTTATATTGCGGCACTCCCTTCAATCGATCTCTCCAACGCTGTGTTAATTTCTATTTCAATCTCGCTCCACTTCAATCTCTCATTTGAAGACCCGCTCTTAATTACATAGATTCCATTCCAATTTTAAGAACTTGCACTTTTGAAATGCTCCACTTCTGCAAATCGATTTCCTATTTGACTTCCACGAATTTTAATTCGCAGTGCTTACTCTACACACTATCAAGTCCGCCTCTGTATGATGCAATTTCAGTCAATGGTGTTTAAACCATTATTAAACCTTTATAACAGAATTATAACATGCCACTGCTCACGGTTTTTGTCTGCTTTACTAATTTCCATTCAATTGCATGCTCTTTAACACCTTCATTAAATTCCATCGCATATTTGGCCTTCAACCATAGAATGGTTATTGATTTATACAAATCGAAACCAACAAGTTCTTACATGGAGACTAATATCTTAATTCATATGCACACTCTCAATTCAAACTTCGATTACAGAAATTAAGCATGCAATTGCTCAAAAAATCAGTACATATAATTCTGAAAAGATACTTCCATATAAACAAATTACTTACAACAATATTTCTTCCTAGCCTGATTTTCAATCATTGGCCCTCTTACAAATGCCCGGAGGCTTACAAACTTTGCTGTCCAAACCACACCTCTGATCACTCTATTTTTCCTAATCTATTCTGCCTTTGAGGCTCATAAATTTATACAAATTGAATTGAACCAATTTAGGTTCAAATCCCCTTAATTACTAAACAAGCCCTCAAATATCTCAACAAATCCTACAATCTAGATTTATCCCTAAAATCTTGAAACTAAATCTATCCTAGGCTCATAATTAATTCTTAAATATCCCATGTCTAATTTCTCTCATGTTTTCCAATTATTTGGAAACATTAACAAATCCTCACATATAATTATTTAAAAATATAATTTAATCACTCAAAAATCTCACTAATATTTACATAGAATTAATATTTTCTCAAAAACATGAGACCCCTAGGTTTAATAAAAATACAAATTATTTTTCCGAGCTAATGCTCCTGCATCAAGTTCCAAATTGATTTCCAAACTTCTTGTATATTTTCCTAGTTTCCTAGCTCTTTCCACAAATATCTTCCTCTCTTCCTTCTTATTTATTCTAAACATTTGGCCAGATAGAGGGTCAATTCAATTGTTGGAGGCTGGGAATATTTCTAAAAGGTGCCAGTGAGTCATTATCAGAGGTTTCATTGGATTCCTCTTTTCATGGTATTTATGGGTCCCTCTGTCTAAAAACTGAGATCGTGAATAAATGTTTAGAATTATATCTATTTATGGGTTGTGGAGATCTCATGTGTTTTAGCCTCTCCACTAAGTTTTGAGACTAGAACACCTCTGATGCTACAAAAACTAACAATTTTTTCATTGCAATAATTTGTATGTCTTCATTCTTCAACTATACCAACAATGTCATCCTCTTCATTTCCTTAGTACACACATCTTTAATTTTTCCTACAACAATCATATATATATATATATACCATAACCATTTTATATATAGTCATTATATTTTCCATAGGAAATATCAATTTTCAACAAAGAAAGCATGCATTTCAACATATGAAATTTCAATTCAAACTCATCTATATGGTCGTCCCTTGATTCATAAGGCTTCCACAAGAAACCGTTCTAGCTCATTTATTTCTTAGACACACCTAAATGCACTCATGATCCTAGCTAGCATGTAACTGAATCTCCCACAAAAAATTCATTCAAGTCTCCTCTTCCTTGTAGTCAATCACCCTATAAGCTCAAGAATCCCCTTCACCACTACACAATCCCTCCAACGATCCATGATTTTTCAAGGCTTCCTTACATAGGAAGGGTGCAAAGACTTATATTGTCTTATAGCAAAGGCGTCATTTCAGCTTTCTCTAACATGGCATGGTACATATCAATAGTAATCAATTCATGTCATAGGGTTCTAGTGTCACCATAATTCCCTTGTTCCTAGCACTTCATATTCATAACCATCATCTATCCTCCCTAGATCCATACTTCATCATATTTGTATCACATGCATACATTTCTTGTGGGATTAGTCATTATAATTCAAATAAAAAGAAAAAGTATTTGATTTCATTTTGTTTCATATAGAAATAAAATTTCACAAATATGAGACTCTCTCTCATTATGTTTTCTCTTTTGTAAGTGATAATATCCATTCTTCTTATGGAATTAAATTAGATTCCATACTCTTAGTCATTTTACCTACAATCCACACTTTCATTCAGCCAAACAATTGTTAATCTTCATGCATAAAATCCTTTCAATATAATATCTATTGCAACCACTAAAATATACATCCAAATTAGAATATACTCAACAATCTAATCATTTTCAACTGCATACCATTTCAAATTGAAAGGAAAAATTATTGCATTATATAAATATATATCATCATTACTACATTATGTATTTTATTTTCAGTCATTCTAACACTTCACACTGCATTTGAGCATTTATTTTAGCAAAAAAATTAATTATGCAAGGTTGAGTATCACAATTACTCTCCTCACTAAGATGTCTATCCTAGAATTTTATTGGAAATTACTTTTCTCACTTTAATTTTGGTGGGGTGAGGGGTTCATGCCTCTCACTTCAACACTCAAAAATTTCTAAAAAAAAATAATCATTTCTTTTCATGGCATTCATTCATGCAATTATGTGTCCCATGCAAGCATGCATCCATTCAACACATAATCAAAATTTTCAACAATTTATCCATATTAAGAGTTTCGTGCCTTTATTACTCTGAGAGGCGCTCTACAACTCAATATAGGGTACATGTGTAGATGTAATGTAAGAAATTTTGTAAACTTTTGTAATGTCGGCTCAATATATTTGTAATCGATATATTTATAATAGAGAATATATTTATAATAATAATAATAAAATGTCGGTTCTATAATAATTTAAAATAAAAACAAATATAGGTATATCGCTCAATCTCAATCGTGGAAACATTCGAACATTATATTCTATCATTGGTGTATGTGGAAATACAATTTCAGTAGACTTATTTTTTGAAATTTCTACCTCAATCTCAACGGACAAGGTATGTTATAAAAAAAATTTCACATTTATTTTGAAATTTTGTATAGTGATGGATTGAAATTTTTTATCTCATTTATTAGGGATAGGGTGAATTTATTCTGAAATATTTTATCACATTTCTATCCCCTGTCTGGGAATTTTCATTCTAATTTTTTTTATATCATTTCTTTTAGTTGTCTAGGAATTTTCCATTGTAGATCCTTCGAAATAAAATTTGTACCAATATTCGTCCATTGTGTCCACTTCCAGTTTCACCCACCAAAATAATGGTCTAATTCTTCTCCAGGGTGTCCAGAAATTCCTGCCATACGGTAAGGATTTATCATAGAGGTATTATGAGATTCACGGAGTAAATTTTGAATTTACATTGTGATAGATTCTTCTCCAGTGTGAAACTTTGTGGATCTAATAATTTATAAATTATATAAATTGTAATTTGCACTCTTTTTTCTCACACATATATATGGTTTAGAAATATAATTTTAATAATTTTATCTGTGCCATTTTATTGTGACCCCGATGTGTAAGTATTTCAAAAGCCAAAATAACATAAAAATAAAAAAAATTACAAAATAAAATCTAAATAATGTCAGCTTAAACAATGACTTACATAACTATATAAATAAACCATAAAAATTCATTAAAAATTAATTTTTGAGAATATAAATTTAAAATATGAAGAAGTTTGGGAACACTCAAAAAATAGATATGGTTAATAAATAAAAATATAAATAAACCACAAGTATGGTAAATAAATAAAACCTCTTTAATAACTTTGGATATATATATATATTTTTCCCTCCCATATATATATATATATATATATATATGGGAGGGAATAACAAAGACATACGATAGAGGTGGAGAAATAGCAGGAGTGACAAGGGAGAGATGGAGATGAACTAAAGGAGAGGGGAGAGGAGGAATGAAGAGAGAGAGAGGGAGAAGAGTTAGAGAGGTAAAGAAGGGTAAGAGTGGGAGAGGGAGACATAAATATGGAGGTGGGAGAGAGAGAAGGAGAGAGGGAGCGATAAGGAGAGAGGATTGGAGGGTAGAGAGAGAGAGAGAGAGAGAGAGAGGGAGAGCGATAGATAGATAGATGTGGAGAAAGAGAGTGTATGTTTTGGGGTTGATATAGAGAGACAAAGGGAGATAGAGATATTGATGTAAGGTGAAGAGAAAGAAGAGATAGATTGAGAAAAAGAGGGAGGGACAAAGAGATTGATCGACATGGATTGAGAGAGCATGTGTGTTTGGTGGGGTGAGATAAGGAGAAAAATAAGGAGATATGGAGGGAGATATAAATATATATGTTGGGAGGAGAGAGGGAAGATTGCACTAGATGCATTGATTTCAGTGTAAATGGTGATTTCTAATCCTATTTGATTGCTTTCACTAGATGCATTGATTTTAGTGTATATGTTGATTCCTAATGATATTTGATTACTTACACTATATGAATTGATTTCAATGTAGATCCTATTTGATTGCTTGCACTAAATGCATTGATTTCAGTGTAAATGGTCATTTCTAATCTTATTATATTTCTGGCACTAGATGCATTAATTTTGACTTATAATTATATTTGATTGATTGCACTAGATGCATTGATCTCAATGTAGATGATTTCTAATTCTATTTGATTGATTGCACTAAATGATTTGATTTCAATGTAGATGGTGATTTCTAATCATATTTGATTTTTTGCACTAGATGCATTGCTTTCAATAGATCTTGGTTTCTAATCCTATTGGCTCACTTGCACTAGATGCATTGATTTCAGTGTAGATGTTGATTTCTAATCCTATTTTATTACTTGCATTAAATGAATTTATTTCAGTGTAGATGTTGATTTTTAATCCTATTTTATTACTTGCACTAGATGCATTTATTTCAGTGTAGACGTTGTTTTCTAATCGTATTTGTTTTCTTGCATTAGATGCATTTATTTCAGCGTATATGTTGATTTTTGATTTGATGTAATTGGATGTATGATGGTACATTAATTTTAAAGTCATTGGATTAATAATGTTCATTGATTTCAGTGTAATCATACAAAATTATTGACAATGTACATTTATGTTTGTGTTATAGTAATTAAACCTATTAATATTGGAGAGCAAGAGAAACAAGGTATGATTTTTACTACAACAACTCGAGCTAAATATTTAAATGGTTTACGAGTCCAAATTTCCTTTTCATATAATCGATATGAAAAGATGACAAAACTAACAAGGGTGACAATAAGAATAGTTTGAGATTGATCACAATGAAGACTATTTGTAATTGACTACATTTTTATTATTCAAATTTTCTATCATTCAATATTCTTACATTGTCACTTTGCACTCAAAATTTTTATTTAATCATTAAAGTTATTTTACAATATTTATCATCTCAACAAACTGAGGTAACTAAGTGAATTTAAAATTAAAATTAATTGATAAATCTCATACATATTTGGCATATTTAAAATGCTTATATTAATATTAGATGTATTTACATATTATTGATAAATTTAATCATACGTTGCTCATATTAGTGATGCATTTTTCTTGGACGCACATGACTGAAACTAACCTAGATCCATCTTAAATTTGGATCTATCAAGTGCCGAGAGGGATCAAATATCTCGAGGTGCAAAACTTTCCTCACGTTTTTCACTCAAAAAAGAGGTATGTACCTCGAGATATTTGATCCCTCTTGGCGCTTGATACATTTGGAGTTAAGATGGATCTAGGATGGTCATAATCAAATGCACATTATTTCCATATAAATATTCACATATGAATAGTCCCATGCACATTCTCATCAATTAAGGACAATAAAAAATTCATCTTCATGTGATAGACCAACACTCATAGCATTAGAAATTTCCATGGTCACTTACATCAGCCTAAAACCTTTAAGTATTCTTGTATCTGGTACCATTTTGTAACACTTATCACTATGTAATGAAATTATTTTGTTTGGATTTAGAACCTCTAGGTCCATTACTCTTGGCCTTATATGTACACTACAATTATTGGATTTAAAGGGAAAATTTGGTTGTTTCATTGTATTTGGTTCCATCACCAAGTTTCCCTTTAATAGTTTGAGAACCTCTTGGTTGTACCATATGTGGTACTCTACTAATTGAGGCTTTATAGTCTCTTTAAAGGATGATGTGATTAATGGAGGATGATATCCATAAATTTCCATAGATGGTGAAATATTTGATGAGGTATGGAAGGATTTGGTATACTACTGTTCTGTGAAGGGTAACCATTTGACCCATTGTGTTTGTTTATTAGATGCGAAGCAACATAGATATCATTCTAAACATTTATTCACATTACAAATTTTCCCAAAAGATTGAGGATGGTAAGATAAGTTATGAGCCAATTGAGTAATCGAATAAGAAAATAATTCTATCCAAAAAAATCAGTGAAAATTGGATAATTGTCACTTACAATAATCTATGGTATTCCATGTAGATTTTCGATTTCTTCTATGAATTATTCTTCCATTATACTTGTTTTAAAAGGGTGAGAAATAGACAAAAAAATTAGTCTTACTTTTTCAATCAATATACCACTACCACAATGACACTCTTTCCTTTAGATTTGGATAAACATATAATAAAATCCAATGAAAATTGTTCCCAATATTGGCTTGGTATGGCTAATAACTTAAGGAGCCATGGTTTCTTGATTTTCTCTCCCTTTATTTTGTTGAAATACTACACTTTCTGCCACAAATATTTTCACATATACTTTAATACCTTCCCCAAAAAAAACTTTCTTCATCTTATGGTATGTCTTCAAGAACCCTAAATGTCCTCCTATATAATAAGTGTGTACTTTTGAAAGAAGCTTCTATTTGAGTTGATAATTCTTACATAAGTATAAGATATATTGATACTGTTAGTGTCAAGATATACATTCTACCATCAGCGATCAAAATCACTCTTTTCATATTCATTTTAGGTGTCCCACTCATAAATTTTTTATCATTCCATTAGGTCATGTAAAAAATTGATTCAGTGATGGTAGCCCTAGTCATAAAGTCTCACTCTCCCTCACAAATTATCATTTTCTGGCCCACCTTTATGTCTTTCTGAACATAAAAAACACTTTTTTAAAGCTTATTTCACTATGTCTTATGTTAGTGAAAGTCAACCATGGAGTCAGGTTATTCAAGGTCCCATTAGGTCATTAGGTTTCATTGTTAAAAGTCAAAAAATGCACCATTCCATCTCATAAGGTCAGCAAAAGGTGTGAGAATGATCCCAATAATGTCTCTTTACCATGTAAAGATGATCTCCAAGATGGTTTCCAAAGTTGTAATTTTATTTCAAGTGTGAGTTCATTCCAAGATGTAATTTTATGTTAGTTCAAATGTAATAAGTACTCAGTCTCCCAAGGCTTCCAAATCATAGTTCCACATGCCAATACATCAAGTGTCAAATAAAAAAAGTGTCTACTTCAGAAATTGATCAAATGTCAAAGGGAGTTGTCTTTTTCCAAGGGTGCCTAAGTCATCATTTTCCATAGGCACTAAACCCTAATTTCTTCTCCCACTGAGCTAGG
Organism: Pinus albicaulis; assembly: GCA_034641835.2. NCBI lineage: Eukaryota > Viridiplantae > Streptophyta > Pinopsida > Pinales > Pinaceae > Pinus > Pinus albicaulis. The sequence continues at coordinate 1,593,390,741 of CM076575.1, read as the reverse complement.
GTTTTCTATGGAATCAGAGACATATGAGTAGAGGAGGCATAAGGTAGGTCATATCAATAAGTATGAGTTCATTCCAAACTCATAAACATCACGTCTCCATCATTTTCCAGGAAATCATTCCAAGAGTCAAGCCATTTGCCACTCATAGGGCCACTTTTAATTCAAACTATGTTTTTGACCAAACAGAGATGAATTTGAAAAAGGAGAGAGAGTTTTTTATCCATCGTAGGTCAAATAATAAAATCCTCCTTAATTTTTTACATAAGTGTTATGGTTTTGGATAAATGTAAAAAATACAGGTGCCATAGGAGAGTTGCTTCACTCCTGGATTGACCTTGGGAAAATCAATTTTTATCATAGTTGGAGTGTCCAAATCATTTTCTTTATGAGTCAACTAATAACTAGACCAAAATATATTTCCAATGAGCTATCATGAGTTTAGTTTGGATTTGAGGAAGGCCTCCAAAAGTTGCCTGCAACAACACTTTGCATTTCTGTATCCCAATTCTGCACTTTTTGACCAGTCCTGGGAGAATTGATTTTTGAGGGGCTATACTTGATCATTTTCAGTGCTTTATAGGTCCATTGTGTAGCCAAGAGAAATATATTTCCAACGAGCCATCATGCACCCAATTTGGTCTCCGGGAAGGCCTCCAAACGTGGCCTTCAAGATGGTACGCATAGAGTGTTTTCCGGTGCAAATTTTAATGTTGTTACTGAGAAACACTTGGGTGTGGTGCTATACATAGGGCCAAAACTCTCCCAAACTTATCGAGACACCTCAAGGTTGCCTCTTCACCTCCAAAAAAAGTAAGTGAGCCCTTGTAACTCCCTCTTTATCCATTTTATGCTTGTGTGTGAGTTTTATGTTGGCAAAAATTACAAAGAAACCCTAGTTTTCCTTTGTCACTCCCAAAATCCCCATCCCCCTCACAAATTTCCCAAAACCCCCTTGTCCCAAATTAATTGTCCCTAGACCCTACCACATCACCTCATACTTGTAAAAACACTAAAACTACCCCTAGATCCTCATCCCTAAGTCCCTTTACTCTTTTCCATTAAAACCCTAATTTCTAGGAATTTCACTATTTTTTTCCTAGATTTCCCCCCTACCTTTGACCTGTAATTAAATTCTCATTTTCATCTCCCTTCATATTTTCACCTCCCATCACCTCACAAGGTTTATTAACCCTTTTCCCCATATCCCTTAATTTTTGTGACCCTATCCCTATCACCTAAAGCCCTCATTTCATCATTTCCTTCCCTGCTCCCATTCCCTTCACTCCCTCACTGACTCTCCCTTTCTTTCCTCTCCCCTAGGGTTTCTAAAGTGCCAAAGAAACAAGCATGGAGAGAGAAGAAAAATATTACAGGGAGGAAGAACACACTGATGATGAGTTTGAGGAAGATGAGAGTTCACAATAGAGAAGGCCACACAAGGGAGGCTGAAAACATCAGGAAAAGGCCAAATACAAGAGGCCTCAAAAGAGCATTGGAGAAAGAAAAGCAAGAAGCCCAAAGTCTAAGCTTTGACTAACAGTTGGAAAAGGAGATTGAAGATAAAAGAGAAGTGTGGCTTGAGAGAGTCAACATTCACTTGGAGAAGCTGCTAATGAAGGCCAACAGAGACAATCATATGCTCAGGCACATGGCCTATCGCTATCAGACCTGAAACAAAATTTGCAATATCAAGGTCAAATAGATGAAGGATGAACTGAAGGAGATCCAGAAGAACAAGAAAGGAGGTGTAAAACTCAAGATACTTGCTGAAACCTCCTTAGCTCAACTTGACATGTGATTGTGGGCCTATCGTAGAAATTTTGAGCAATTTTGAAAATTTTTGGAAATTTTTGAGTTTTTGGGCAAATTTTAAAAAACATAGAAAAACTAGCTCTGCATGTAGCGCCTTGGAGCTGCGCACTATTTTGGGGCATCTAATGGACAAATAGAAGACATCAGTGGGTTCACAATGATGATTATATGTGCCCTATATTTTTTCTAAGCATTTGGAGCAAAATTGGTTAGGCAATAGGGCCAAAAATACCCAAAAAATCATGTTTCTGCCTCTTTTCCAGGGTGGCGGTGCGCATAGAGGCAGTCTTGGGAGATTTCACTTTTGAGGGGTCAAAAAAGCTCAAAAAAAGAAAAAAAAAGAATATTTGGAATGTAGTCAGGAAAATATTTCCAATGAGCTATCATGAGCTCAATTTGGACATCAGGAAGTCCTTCAAAAGTGACCTGCAAGAAGGGCTAATTTTTTTCTCCTTGGCGTTGCGCATAGGACAAATTTTGCCTGTTTGGTCAATTTTCTCAGTTTTCAGAATTAACTTTCACTTGTGTAAATTTGAATTTTTACTGATTTAATAAGTGGTTTTTGATGTAATTATGGTGTTCTAGATGTTACCTAGGGTAGATACATTAGGTAAATGGCCTCAATGACATGTAATGAATCAATTTGCTTAAATTATGGATAAGTCACTTTGACCACCCTTTTCTCTAGTTGTCATTTTAGTCTTTCTTGGAAAAACTCCTCCTCTCATGGATTCAACCCCCTGAATCTAGGATGAGTTGGTTTGGGGTCTATATAATGTATTTTCTTAGTCATGGTAAAGGTTGGACTCAGTTGGATGCTTGGGCTTTGAAGAGAAACACTTTGTATCAGTTTCTGAGCATGAATATTAATCAATTTTGCAACTATTTTTATGGGATCCCTGTGGTATGGTGTTTAGTTCAGTTTCTCCTTTTTTTTCATGTTTTGAAATTTATTGTTAAGTTTATTCATCATTTCATAACTTCTAAGCGAATGTATGAAAGTTAGATAAGAATAATCCATTCTCATATGCTCTATTTTGGGTAGACATTCACAGTCTGCTAAATTTCTTCAGTTTAGAAAGAACCCATGATTTCACCATGCTCTTTCTAGCTCCTCACCTGTCTTGATCATCCCACCCATTCAAATCCTAAAGTGCTAAATCACTATGCTTACCTTGCCCCATAGAAAACCCTGCAAATTTTGACCTAATGTCCCTTGATCTAACTGTTTTGCTCCTTCTTATCCAGCACAACCCTATACAATCAAATCAAAACCCTGAGCTACCATACCTAGCCTAATATCTTCTTTACTCATCCCTCTCCTTGCCTAGTAGGGCTAGCTACTTGGCTAAGCGTGGTTTGTGGTTACCTTAGAATTGCCTTCTTCAGCCTGAGGTTCAATCCGAGTGATAAAATATACCATATAAAATTATTTTTCAGCATAATTATTTTTTTATTGCATTAGGGTCCTCATGTAGTTGTTGAATGATCTTTCATACCTTCTCATATTCATCCCATTCTATCCTTGCTTCTTCCACAAAGTCATATTGTGTAATGGAAATAGTGCATAATAAACCTTTTGTGTCTTCCTCTGTCATTGAGAGTGCATTTTCCACAATAATTTTTTTTTTCCATTTTTGTGTATAATTTCAAAGTCATAAACCAACATATTTGTGACCTTTTTTTTCTCTTCTAAGGATAGCCTTTTCTCCAAGAAGTACTTACAAATATCATGATCTATTTTTTAAAAATATCATGATTTATTTTTACTTTGAAGTGTCTTCCTAATAGGTATTGACATCATTTCTTAACTACATGTAGAGTGGCCAACATTTCCTTTTCATAGATGGATTTACATAATTTCTTTCCTTTAAGTTCAATACTCTCAAAGGAAAGGGGCCTTCCTTCTTGCATCAAGGTTTTTGTGAAGTCAGGTGCCACCAAGATGGGATTTTTACACATATCCTCTTTAATTTATTCAAAATATTAGTTGCTTCTTTAGTCCAAGAAAATTATTCATTCTTCAATAATTTTTTTATAGGTGTTTCCATTTTACCATAATTCTTGACAAAATTCTGGTAATTTCTGATCAATCCTAAGAATCCTCTGAGTTTCTTTAAGGTCTGTGGAATTGGCCATTCCCTCATAGATTTTTTTTTACTATGATCTAACTTAACACACTCATATGATGCAATATGACCCAAATATTCCACTTCTTGAACCCAAAATGCACACTTGGAAGGTTTTTCATATAGTTGTTGCTCTTCCAGTAGTGTTAAGACCCTGTCAACATGTTGTGCACGCTCTTTCCAAGAATTGGTGTAGATTAATGTGTCATAAAAAATAATAACACAATTTTCTTAAGCAAGGGTTTGAAAATAGAATTCATCAAGCTTTGGAATGTTAAAGGTACATTTGTAGGTCCAAATGACATAATTTGGAAGGTACATTTAGAATGTTTTATTACCTCATTTTGATTTGATGATATCAAAAACGAATATCCAACTTAGTAAAGAAAATTACTCCGTGAAATTAATCTACTAATTCATTAATGACAAGAATATGAAACTTATCTTTGATTGTCATTTTATTGAGTTGTCTATAATCTAGACACATATGCCATGAACCAACATTTTTTTATAACCATCACCATTGGTGAAGACAAATCACTTTGGCTACGTTCAATGGCACCCACCTCTAACATTTCTTGCACCATCACTCAATCTCACTCTTTTTTGCATGTGGACACCAGTAAGGCCTAATGTTAGGTGGTACACTTCTAAGCTGCAAATGAATAGTCTGGTCATGATCTCAAGTGGAAGACCCTTAGGATGCTCTCCAGGTACCTTAGAATGATTGTTGATAACTTTTTGTAGATCCATTAGATTAGAGGATATACATGTTTGAACATCTGGTGAACATAATTATGTAATTACACCTTGGATTCCATTTTTTAGCAAATTTTTCATGCCATTAGAGCTTATCACTTTATTGTGTTTCCCTTGGATGCCTTTAAGATCTGTTTAATTTCCTTCTAAGAAATATCTTATGAAAATATATTGAAAATTAAGTGCCATTTTTCCCACTTATTGTAGCCATTGGACCTCTTATACAACACCAACACCACCCATTTGGATTTAAATCATGGGACTAACAAAAAATATTCCCCCAATTTAGCTTAATATTATGGCTCTTCCCTAAACATTTTTTTCTACCTTCAGTTGTAATAATTATTTGAAATTATTGTGTTGGATATGCAAAGCAATCAAAAGGTTTTCCCAATTTGTAATTAATGAAGTTATGGACACTACTTCTATCAATTAATATTGTTAAATTTTTTCTTTTTGATATATCCTTTTATATTTAGGGTTTTTGGAGTATTTATGCCAATCAATGCATGACAAGAGATTGTCGCGGTAGTCACTTCTATCTATATATATTTTGAAGTTTCCATTTCTTTTTATTCTTTATATTCATAATCTATGTAGAATAATTTCTTCTCACTTCATCTATGCGCTTTACTATACTTGTTGTCACAGTTGAAACATAATCCCTTTTATCTTATTTCAGCCTGATGCAAACTAGTTGCAAAATACCAGAATTATGCTGTGGAATGGAGTTTTTAAGACTTGTCGCAAAACCCCTTTACTTCGCAATGGAGTTCAGTCCTTGGAGGTTATCAACAAACATACTTGCATGATCAACAACGGACTTATATAACACACACATACCATACAAATAACCCAATCAATACAAATACGCAGGGCTCCTTATTGGAGGTCCCACATGGTTTTGACCAATCACAGTCAGTCGCACTTCGTAGTATTTACAATGTGACCTTAAGAGTTAAACCTTATTTTCTACGGGATGCGATGTTTCCCTGTGTTGACACATGGTCCTCCCCATTTTGCATTGCAAACAAAATTATTCACCGTGCGATGACCTCAACATTAAATTGTAAATGTTGCGATTTGTGAAATCGCTTCTGGGCCACTGCGATCTCTGTCGTTGGTTTATATTAGATATGACAGTCCACGCTCCACCTCCGTCATACCACTTCGCATAGCAAAAAAAACTCTTTACCATGCGATGTCCTCAATGTTAAATTGTAAATGTTGCGATTTGCGAAATCGATTCCAGGCCACTGCGATCTCCACTGTTGGTTTACTCTGGATCTGATGGTCCACGCTCCACCTCCACCATACTACTTTGCATCGCAAACAAAATTATTTAACTTACGAAATGAGTCGTAATCGCTATCCTCTGAGATATGCGATTTCTTCAGACTGCGATGTGGTATTTCCACCGTTGATCGGTTGGATCCAACGATCCTCGTCGCACCTACATATCCGATAGTTATATGCTCTGTGGTTAACACAATATTCAATTCAACAAGGAATATGCAAAGTCTATAGACCCTCCATTCTTGAAAATCTGATTAGTATTCTTGCTGTGCGTCTCAAATACGGGTATTTGATTTCAACAGAGATTCAAATAATTAATTTAAAATAGGGAGCCCAATCAAAGCACAAAAATCTTGGATTAATATTGGAAATAAAATATTGTTCTAAGACAGAGATTCCGATCAAACACAAAACACTCAGAAATAATTTAGAAATGGAAAACATAGAGCCAAGCCCTTAGATGACTGGTTTTTACATTTACTTCCGCTTCTCTGTTCTCTCCTTTCCCTCTACGTATGACAGAACCCCACAATGGTGGAATTGGTTTAGTTTTATCCTTCCCCAAAATCCCCATATGGTTGAGAAACTGTCATTGAGTTTCCAAAATAGTTTATTCAACTTATTCAACTAAATTCTAAATTAATCCTAAATTAACCATTTTTTTATTCTAAAAATTACAATGGCCGAGTTAGCCCAAATTAAACTAAAAAAAGGTAAAATGAAATTTAAAACATCTTCTGTTGTCTAGCAGAAGAAAGCCAGATCTAGCTGTAGCCTTTTAGTTGGATGCTTTTGCATCAGGCTCCCGGGGTAAATTAAATTCATGGCTCCTGTCCATGAGCTCTTCAATAGAATACCCCACACTTTGAATTTGGGCAGCGTCCATCCAAGAAAAATCCTCTAGAGGATGGTCCTTCCATTTGACCAAATACTTCAAATATTATTTATTTCTTGTCTTCTCGGGCACCTGTGTGTCCAAAATCTGTTTAATCTCCAAAGGCTGTGCTAGAGGCATTTATTTAATCCATGCTCTCTCTTCATCCTTGGTGTCCCGTGTTTGTCTCTCTGAACAGTCCCCTTCATCAACAATTATGTATTGGTACAGATATGCCACATTAAAAATGGGTGAGATTCCTACACCCAGAGGTAACTGCAACTCATAAAAATTTTCAGAAAACTTCCGAAGAATTCTACAAGGCTCGATCGTTTTCATCTTCAATTTGTTGTATTCACCTTTAGGAAACCTCTTCTTGCGCAAATGTGCCAATACCAAGTCTCCTACTTCGAATTGTACCTTTCAAATTTTCAAATCTGCTCGTTGTTTATATTTTTCGCTGCTGTCTTGTAGTTTCAATTTGACCTATTCATGTAGATCGCTGATTGCCTTCAAGAAATCTTCACCATCAACACTCCTGCGTTCTAACTGACCCAAATCTTGCAACTAAAATAATCCACGTGGTTGCATCCCATATAGGATTTAGAAAGGAATTCTACCCGTGATTTTTTTGGGCGAGTCATTGCAAGGAAACTCCGCTTGTGCAAGCAAATGATCCCACTGTATGAAATTTTCACCAACCAGACTCCTCAGTAGAATTCCTAGACTCCCGTTCACAACTTCAGTTTGCCGATATGACTATGGATGATAAGCAGAAATGAAATTTAGTTTGGTATCTAACTTCTTCCACAATGTTCGCCAGAAATGGCCTCTGAGTTTTACATCCCTGTCCAAGATGATGGACTTTGGCAAGCCATGTAATCCAACTATCTCCATAGAGAACAAATGTTCTACATGTGTGGCGTCACTTGTCTTTCTACATGGAATGAAATGTGCCATTTTTGTGAAAAAATCCACCACCAACATGATGGAATCAAATCCCTGTTGTGTCTACAGTAGACCTACGACAAAGTCTAAGCTGACTAAGTCCCATGGTCTATTCGGAATGGGTAAGGGTGTATACAACCCTACATTCTGGCTACGTCCCTTTGCATGTTGACACACTTTACACCTGATCACGAATCTCTGTACATCCCTTTTCGTTCTTGGCCAATAATAAAAGTGGATCAGTTGATCCAAAGTCTTATCTATGCCAAAATGTCCGACCAAACCTCCATTGTGTTTTTCCTGGATTAAGTTCTATTGCTTAGAACATTTTGGAATACACAACTGTCCTCCTTTGAACAACAACCCCTCATGCATGTTATAGTCCAACCATGGACTATTGTCTCTCAATAGTGGATTCTTGAAAGCTTCATAAGATTCCTTAAAATTTGCATCCACTTCATACAAGTCTTTGAGATGCTCAAATCTCAACACTTGCACTGTGCTTTCTTGAAATATCAAACTCCTCCTACTCAACACATCTACCACCTTTTTGGCCTGACCACTGATGTGTTTCAAAAAAAATTTAAAACTCTCCAAGTACTCCACCCACTTCGCATGTTTATGATTCAGCTTGTGTTGCTGCATAATATATTGTAACGCAGAATTGTCTGAAAACAAGACAAATTCATTAGCCAAAAAATAATGTCTCCAATGCTTCAATGCTTGGACGACTACATAAAATTATTTGTCATAAGATGTATACTTCTGCCTGCTATCATTTAAATTCTCACTGAAGTATGCTACTGGCTTATCTTCTTGGCTGAGTACTGCACCAATGGCTGTCCCACTGGCATCGCAATGAACTTGGAAAATTTTGTTGAAGTCTGGCAACTTTAGGATTGGTTTTTCTATGATCTTCTTCTTCAAAAAATGAAAACTCTTCTCATTAGATTCTGTCCAATTAAAAGGCTGATTTTCCTTCTTAATGGTATCCAACATAGGTGAAAAAATACCACTGAAGTTCTTAATAAACTTCTGATAGAAACTTTCCAATCCATGAAAAATTCTTACTTCAAACAAAATTTTGGGAGATGTCTAGCTAAATATGGCTACAACCTTCTCTAGATCCATATTCAATTCATTCCTATCAGTTAAAAACCTAGATAAATCAATTATTTCTTGAAAAAAGAACATTTTTTTAAATTCATTAATAATTTGTTTTGTTGCAATTTTTCTAGCACATACCTGACATGCCGAAAATGTTCTTCCTTCATCTTGCTAAAAATAATTATATCATCTAGATACACAATCACAAACTTACCAATGAATTCCTTCAACATCTCATTCATCAAATGCATGAATGTGTTGGGAGCATTTCTCAGCCAAAAAGACATGACCAACCATTCATACAACCCTTCATTGGTCTTGAAAGTTGTCTTCCATTCTTCACCTTCTCTAATTCTGATATGGTGATAGCCGCTTTTCAGATCTATCTTTGAAAAGTACGTTGCTCCACTCAAACAATCCATCATATCATCCATCTGAGGTAAAGGAAACCTGTACCTGATTGTGATCATGTTTATTGCCCGGGAATCAGTGCACATCTGCCATTCACCTCCTTTATTGGGAGCTAAAATTGTCGGAATAGCACACGGGCTCAAACTCTCTTGAACTAGTCTTTTATTCAAAAAAAGAAGATGTACTTTCTTCCTGGTCTCCTCATTATCTTTCAGACTCATTCGGTAAGTATCTTTATTTGGAAAACTGGCTCCTGGAATAAAATAAATATGGTGACTAATGCTCCGCTTTGGTGGTAATTTATCTAGTAGATCATCCACCACAATATCCGTAAAATCTTGCAACATGTCCTATATTTCCATAGGAAAATCAGTGATTTCCATATGCATAAATACTACTCTTGGACTCCGCACAACTGTATAATTCACTTCATTCTCCTCAATCTTTCGCAAAAACTTCTTCCCACATATCAGTAGTGTTTTTGTACCACTAGTTTCTGCAGTCTCTTCTTCTTTCATGGGAACTAGCGTATGCTTTATCCCATCCTTCAAAAATCTATAAAAATTGTTCTCCCCATCATGAACGACCTTTCTATCGTATTTCCATGGTTTTCCCAACAGAATATGGCACACGTCCATAGGAATAATATCGCAAGTTATCTTGTCCTTATACTTTCCAATGTGAAACTCCACCTCACACTGCTCATCAACCAACAGTTGGTGTCCTTTCTTCAACCAAGACAACTTATATGGAGTCGGATTCTTTTACTTCTTCAAACCCTATATTTCCACCATCTCAGTGGGTACCAAGTTATCAGTGCTTCCACTATCTATAATCAATTTGCAACATTTTCCATGTGACTTATACATAGTTCGAAAAAATGCTTTCCTCTGTGTCAGATCCGCCACCTCCTTAGCAAGCAAAATTTTAAGAAACCCCCCAATATTTTATTTATAAAAAATGGGCGAATCCCCACGATATATAGAAAAATGTGTAGGCTATTTTTTCATTAATATAATATACATATATAATTTTTTGGCGAATCTTTCACTAAATTATAAAATTTTCTTAAATATTGACGAATTTTTCACTAGGTTATAAAGTATTGAAAATTTTTGGTTAATCTTCTAAAAAATTAGAAAACATTGTAAAATATTAGTGATTCGTTACCAATGTATAGAAACATATTAATAATAAAAAAAATATTTATTTAAAAACTATGATATACAATTTTCCATGTTTTAGAAAATAAAAATCGCGGGTAATGTTGCTCTAGGTCCTTGTTATACACTATTGAATATATTTTTGCCTGTTTTTATTATGTTTTACCACAAATGTCTTATCACATCCCAAGGGGAAATTAATTGGAAAGGCACCCCCAAAGGCATGTGTTGTTGAACCAAATAAATTCTTTTTCTTAAACTTGGTCTTTACGCATCTAGTTAATCCTGCCATATTCTATGTAATTCAGATTGTGAGTTTACTTAGTTAATGCTAATTTAACCATTCTTTTATTCTACAAATTTCAATGGTTGAATTAGCCCACATTAAATTTAAAAAAAATACTTTAAAAAAAAAGTAATGTCTTCAAATTCTTTGATTGCTGATCCTCTTTCCAAGCCACAACATGTTACCAACTTGTCACATTGTTGGCTCTACCTTAATTCTCCTTCATTAGGCTCCAAGTGTAATTTAACTTCATGGCTCATGTCCATGATCTCTTCAATAGAGAACCCTACGCTTTGAATTTGGGCAACGTCCAACCATGAACAATCCTCCAGAGGATGGTTCTTCCATTTGACCAGATACTCTAAATATTATTTGTTTCACGTCTTCCTGGCCACCTGTGTGTCCAAAATCTGTTCAATTTCCAAAGGCTGTGATAGAGGCATCTCTTTAATCCATGATCTCTCTTCATCCTGGGTGTTCCGTGTTCCTCTCTCCGAACTGTCTCCTTCATCAACAATAGTGTATCGGTATATATCTACCACATTAAAGATGGGGAAGATTCCTACACCTGGAGGTAAGTAAAACTCATAAGCATTTGCACAAAAATTCTGAAGAATTCTACAAGGCCCAATCTTTTTCATCTTCAATTTGTTGTATTCGCCTTTAGGAAAACTATCCTTGCGCAAATGTGCCAGTACCAAGTCTCCCACCTTGAATTGTGCCCCTCGCAATCTCAAATCTGCTTACTGTTTATATTTTTGGCTAATGTCCTATAGCTTCAATTTGGATTGTTCATGTAGATCGCTGATTGCTTTTGCGAAATCTTCGCCATCAACGCTCCTGCATTCTAACTGACCCAAATCCCGCAACTCAAATACTTCATGTGGGTGCATTCCATATAGGATTTGGAAATAACTTCTACCTGTCCTTCTATTGGGTGAGTCATTGTAAGCAAACTATGCTTGTGCAAGAACACGATCCCATTGTATGTAATTTTCACCAACCAGACTCCTAAGTAGATTTCCTAGACCCATGTTCACAACTTCATTTTTCCCATCTGATTGTGGATAATAAGAACTGAAATTTAGTTTGGTGTCTAATTTCTTCCACAATGTTCACCAAAAATGGCCTGTGAACTTTACATCCCTGTCTGAGATGATGGACTTCGGCAAGAAATGTAATCTGACTATCTTTGTGAAGAACAAATGACCTACATGTATGGCATCACTTGTCTTTCTACATGGAATGAAATGTGCCATTTTGGTGAAATGATCCACCACCACCATGATGGAATAAAATACCCACTATTTCTTTGACAGACCCAAGACAAAGTCCAATCTGACTGAGTCCCATGGTCTGTTCAGAATGGGTAAGGGTGTAGACAACCCTGCATTCTGGCTGCATCCCTTTTCATGTGGACACACTTACTTGATCACGAATCTTTGTACATCCGTTCGCATTCTCGGCCAATAATAAAATTGGCTCAGTTGATCCAAAGTATTATCTATGCCAAAATGTCTGCCCAAACCTCCACTTTGTTTTTCCTTGATTAAGTTCTCTCACATAGAAAATTATAGAATACATGATTGTCCTCCTTTGAACAACAACCCCTCCTGTATGTTATAGTCCAACCATGGACTATTGTCTCTCTATAGTGGATTCTGGAAGGCTTCATAAGCTTCCCTAAAATCTGCATCCACTTCATACAAGTATTTGTGATGTTCAAATCCCAACACTTGTTCTGTGCTTTCTTGAAATATAAAACTCCTCCTGCTCAATGAATGTGCCACCTTATTGGCCTGACCACTGATATGTTTTGCAAAAAAATGTAAAACTCTGTTAGTACTCCACCCACTTCGCTTGTTTATGATTGAACTTGTGCTTCTGCATAATATATTGCAATGTATGGTTGTCTGAAAACAAGACAAATTCATTAGCCAACAAATAATGTCTCTAATGCTTCAATGCTTAGACAACTGCATAAAACTCTTTTTCATAAGACGTATACTTATGCATGATCTTATTTAACTTCTCGCTGAGGTATGCTACTGGCTTATCTTCTTGGTTGAGTACTTCACCAATGGTTGTCCCATTGGCATCACAACGAACTTGGAAAAGTTTGTTGAAGTTTGGAAACTTTAGGATTGAGTTTTCGATAATATTCTTCTTTAAAAACTGAAAAATCCTCTCAGCAGGTTCTGTCCAATTAAAAGTCTGATTTTCCTTCTTAATGGTATCCAACATAAGTGCACAAATACCACTGAAATTTTTAATAAACTTCTGATAGAAAATTTCCAATCCATGAAATATTCTTACTTCAAAAAAAAATTTGGGAGATGGCCAACTAACTATGGCTGCAACCTTCTCTTGATCCATCTTCAACTCATTCTCAGAAATCACAAAGCCTAGATAAATCAACTCTTTCTTGAAAAAAGAACATTTTTTCATGTTTATTAACAATTTATTTTCCTGCAATTTTTAGAGCACATACATGACATGCCGAAAATGTTCTTCCTTTGTTTTGCTGAAGATAAGTATATCATCTAGATATACAATCACAACTTACCAATGAATTCTTTCAACATCTCATTCATCAAACACATGAATGTGTTGGGTGCATTGCTCAGCCCAAAGGCATGACTAACCACTCAGACAAGCCTTCATTGGCCTTGAAATTTGTCTTCTCTAATTCTGATCTGGTGACAACTGCTATTCAGATCTATCTTTGAAAAGTATGCTGCTCCACTCAGACAATCCATCATATCGTCGATCCGAGGTAAAGGAGACCTGTACCTGATAGTGATCTTTTTTATCGCTCAGGAATCAGTACACATCTGCCATTCACCTCCTTCCTTAGGAGCTAGAACAGTCGAAACAACACAAGGGCTAAAACTCTCTCAAACCAGTCCTTTATCGAACAATTCTTGTACTTGCTTCTTGATCTCCTCATTGTCTTTCGGACTCATCCGATAAGCAGCTTTATTTGGAAAAATGGCTCCTGGAATAAAATCAATATGGCAACTAATGCTCTGCTTCGGTGGTAATTTATCTAGTAGATCATCCACCATAATATCACCAAACTCATACAGCATGTCCTGTATTTCCACAGGAAAATTCATGGTTTTCGTATGCATAAAAACTTCTCTTGGCCTCCACACAACTACATAATTCACCTCATTCTCCTCAATCAGTCACAGAAACTCCTTCTTCCCTATCAGCAGTGTTTTAGTACAACTAGTTTCTGCAGTCTCTTCTTCTTTCATGGGAACTAGTGTATGCTTAATATCATCCTTCACAAATCTATAACAATTATTTTCCCCATCATGGACAACCTTTGTATCATATTTCCAGGTTTTTCCCAACAGAATATGGCACACGTCCAGAGGCATAATATCACAAGTTATCTTATCCTTGTACTTTCCAATGTGAAACTTCACCTCACAATGCTCATTAACCAGCAGTCGGTGTCCCTTCTGCAACCAAGACACCTTATAGGGAATCAGATGCTTTAAATTCTTCAAAACCAATTTTTCCACCATCTCAGTGGCTACCATGTTATCGGTGCTTCCACTATCTATAATCAATTTGCAACATTTTCCATGTGACTTATACATAGTTTGAAAAAATGCTTTCCTCTGTGTCAGATCCGCCCCTCCTTAGCAAGCAAAATTTTAAGAAACCCCCCAATATTTTATTTATCAAAAATGGGTGAATCCCCACGGTATATAGAAAAATGTATAGGCTATTTTTTCATTAATATAATATACATATATAATTTTTTGGCGAATCTTTCACTAAATTATAAAATTTTCTTAAATATTGACGAATTTTTCACTAGGTTATAAAGTATTGAAAATTTTTGGTTAATCTTCTAAAAAATTAGAAAACATTGTAAAATATTAGTGATTCGTTACCAATGTATAGAAACATATTAATAATAAGAAAAATATTTATTTAAAAACTATGATATACAATTTTCCATGTTTTAGAAAATAAAAATCACGGGTAATGTTTCTCTAGGTTCTTGTTATACACTATTGAATATATTTTTGCATGTTTTTATTATTTTTTACCACAAATGTCTTATCACATCCCAAGGGGAAATTAATTGGAAAGGCACCCCCAAAGGCATGTGTTGTTGAACCAAATAAATTCTTTTTCTTAAACTTGGTCTTTACGCATCTAGTTAACCCTGCCATATTCTATGTAACTCATATTGTGAGTTTACTCAAACCCTACTCTAGATGAGGTCACAGATATTGTGAGTTTACTCAAACCCTACAGAGATGTGGAAGAAAAGAGTTTTTTCTATTGATTTCAAAACACTCACTACAGCAAGAGATGGAAAGAACAAAAATTTCCATGTAGGAGTCCTCTCAATATGAGAAGGAAATCACAGAGCTCTCTTTCGGGCCACCCTGCACCCCTTCAACCCCTGGTAAACTCTACACTGTTTGTTTATGTTTTTCAATAATTTTAACTATTTTCCTAAAAAATTGTTATTTTGTGGCATTGCCTGTGTTCAGCCCCAACCTGCAACATTATTTGCGAGACTTCGATGAATATAGCTACATTTTTATCTCATGTAAGTAGATTATCAATTCTCAATTTCTATGATTTGGATATTAATAGGGAAATATTTTTTTAAATGCATAAGAAAGTGATCCAAGTTTTTTTCAAAGGGATATGAGCATAACTCATTTTAGGTTTCTAAATGTTCTCGAAATTTTGATGGATATGCACAAAGTTAAATAGTTAACAAATAAATTTGTTCATATCTATCAGATTACCAAAATATTGAGAAAACTACAATTAAAATGAAAAGGCAAGTAAAATAATTGGCTAGGCTAGTTCTTCTTTATTAGATTTCCAACCTATTCAAGAATCGCAATGAGCCTTAAGTGTTAAAAGTTAAATCAAATATTTTCTTTTGTTACATACTTTTCCTCTTCAACTTTCAGATATTACATTTACATCCAAATTCATTCGCTTTTATTATTGATTTCAAACATATATGCACATAAATTTTCCCCATTCATCAACCAATTTTCAAATACGTTGTTCATATTCTAGTTTTCAAATTTCTCAAATATGTTGTTCAAATTCTAATTTAAGTAACATTTTATTTAATGAGCAGGGACTAGCAATTTCAACAGAATATGAAAAGAGGGGAGAATTGCTCGAATTGTTCCCTTTGCACCCAAATGGGAACCTAAGGCCACCAACACTAAAAAGAAAGGGAGATGATGGATAAATCACTCTTCATACCGCAGATATTCAGATACAAGGAAGGTGGTGAAGACTCAGATAATTAAAGCTATCTCATTTTCTCCTTATTCAGTGAATCTTTAGTATGCGTCTATTCAAAGATTATGTATTATCATAGATCTCTTGTGTAACTGGACAACTATGTTACTGAATTTATGCCTACATTTGATTCTGTAATAAATTAGATCTCTTGTGTAACTCGACAACTTCGTTACTGAGTTTATGCCTACGTTTGATCCTGCATTAACTGGGAAGTTTTGTATGCACTCTTGAAATGTTAGTTGAGTAATCCTTTTAAATTTAATAATGTGTCCATATGAATGATAAGACTCTCGTTGGATTTGGAAGATTATTCCTTAAAAATTCATGCTTCTTAATGTAATAACCTCTAAAATTATTAGTAACAGACTTTACGATGGTATTGGATGTTTTTTATTGGAAGAACAATGTGGGATTCCCTCCCATGTTGGTTATCAAATTAGGTAAAAGTGGTGAAAACCTGAAGATATAAATTGTGGTCTTCATGTTATCTATGTACTCATGCAACTCAAATAATTTTTTCATTCCAGTATCCAAGCCTTTGCATCTTCTAGTTTCATCAAGTATCCATCAAAAATAGGTGGTTTTGATTTCTTAAATTCATCGAGGAAATTATCCCTCGTCACTCCTCTCGTAAGGATGAAACCAACGACAATCATGATGTCTATCCAAACCATAACTAGAATGGTACCCGTACTCATCATCGCTCCTATCCTGAGTGTCCAACAACCTGCCATATCTCACCGTGTCAGCCTTCTATCTAACTCCGTGTCTACCAAATGAGACCCTGCTGCCATGTGCCCCATTAGTTATTTCCTCCTATCCATTAGCTAACATGAAGTGACCCTTGTCGCTACAATTGTAACGAGTGCTCTAAAGAAGTATTTCATTCACCTCTACTTGATTCTCTTGTGCCTATATGATTCTATCATTCTCTACCTTACAACTCCTTATTTCTTCCTTTAGGATTTTTCAATGTGTCCGCCAAATTAGAAGAGTGTCCACCATGTTTCTCATATGACTCATAGGGAGATTCCTTGTAGTCTACCATATTTCTATCCATGTGATATTTCTCCTCCAAAGCATAATATGTCGACTAAACCAAATAACAACAAATCAACGTACCTTAGTGTAATTTGGGGAGGATACTTCCCTGCAAGATCAACCAATCAACATAATACATGTGTATATATAATCATAACAAGAACTAAAACTCATAACATATGGTATACTAGTAGCTATAAAAAATCATTCTAGTTGGAGTCCGATCATAGATGTATAAGCATACCAAATGCACAACATGACCTATGGCATAAGCATACCAATACAACTTCGACCACACACCATCACAAGCTCGAACCATACAAAAGCATTAGCAACATGTAACCAAGTGTGAATAACTAGTCCATGTTCAACATATAACATCACACAAGAAAGCATACACGTACACTACACAAGCATGACCAATATGTTACTCTGGAATACACAAGCAATGAAATATAGAGAAATTAACACTATGTAACCTAATTTGTATTCCCATTACACAAACATGAACAACACATAATCATTCATACACACATGAAATTCTGTTGAAAACAACATCATCGACACTCCCATGGAGACACCACTGGCACCATGGCCAACACAACATGGATGCAAAAAACACATACACATAGGTATATGAAACACATATGCAATCAACAAAAGCATGAACCACACACAACCCATCCAATCCAAGTGTTGAACCATGCTACGATACCACTACGTAACACCCTCTTCCCACATCTACCCATGTATCCGACCAACTGAGGTAAACTTGTGATGAGAGGCTACAAATATGATGTTAAACCTCCTGAGATGACCTTGAGGAAGTGGAACTGATAGAAAACATGATAAACACACGCTTACACAACATCAAAAACATCCACAGGAGGTAATCCATCCTTCCATACCCTAACCCTCGAGGAAGAACGAATTTATTATCCTTTTGGACCATAGACACATGCATTCCAAGGCAAGGTAGTGGTTGGGAGCTCTATAGCCACATGAACAACACAAAAAGCATGCAACTAGGGCCCCGATTGGGACAGGTTTTATGCACCGCAACTGCGGGATTTGTTCTACCTTTTTAGACTTGTAGCCCAGGTCACTGGCCATAACTTCATGAAACTTAAGGATATGATAAATAACATTCAAACAAAGGTACACAGGTAATCACATCATCAAGAACTCATCTGGACCCCTTCTATTCATGACAAACATTTCTTCAAACTTCTCACGAACATTGCATCTATAGCCATAAGCAACAGATTTAAACATAGGGATCTCGTACTTTTACAAGAATCACTAAGAAGCATTGATTCCTTACATAATTAGCTGCAATAAAATCTATTTGACCATAGATACAATGTGCATTCATTTACAAGTAAAAAACATGGAGAGAGCCATACATCATCATTGATAATTTACATGCTTATAACCAACATAATAAAAATAGAAATACAATAGATACAAACAACAATAGAATCCACATAATAATTAGTACAATTATACATCGAATATCGAAGGGATGTAATTCTCATTAATGAATATAGAAACAAACTAGGGATGGGACTACCACATTCCACACGACCATAGATTTGCTGAGCCAAATCTCTCTTTGACTAATCACCCCCGTGCCATATTCTAAGCATTAATGTCGGACTCATAAACAACCAAAAGAACCAAAACAAATTATGAATGCTACGGGGTTCTCTTCCTACACCATGAGAAATTTGAGTGCCTCCTAGTCTCTCGGGCTTTACCGTAATCCATAGTCCAAATCAAGGATCACTAGGCCCTAAGCCGAGACATACTCTCCAGGAATTTACCATTCATCCCATCCCGGGACTACTAGGCCCAAGATAGAGTAATCCACCTCTTAGTTGTATAGTTTATCCCTGCTATTCACCGTAAAGGATTGCTAGCTCCACCAAGACACAAAATCTAGCTTTACCACAACCCACGATCAGTTAAGTGGTTACTAGGCCATGTATTTACGCGTGATCCATAGTCCAGCTTTAGGGACCACTAGGCCATGTGTTTGTGATTTCAGATATCCACCCCACTCAACTTCGAATCAATCCGGAAATCTAGCTCAATCGAAAGTATGGTAAACCCAAACTCATCAAAGCTATGTGGAAATAGAAAAGGCTGAGGTTGAAAACAATATCACACCCAGGGAAAAACCATGCCAAGAAAGAAAAGGGCCTCATGTAATACCATGCATGCTAGATCTAGCAAGGAAATCACATATGCAAATCAATACCTTCAAAGAATCATGTTGTAGCTGCTTTATCCTTCTCTTCCATGCTTTCTTTTCCTTTCTTGCTCCAATGCCAAAGTGCTCCAAGAAAAATCTCCTTTTCTAAGAGTGAGAGAGAGAGAAAGAGAATAATGAGAGAGCTCCAAAAATGAGCCCCGACAAAAGGTACCAAGTCGATCCTCAGAAGACTTTTTTATAGAATAGGCCTCTATTTTTCTTCATTTTCCATTATTTTCCTTCATTTTCCTCTACACATGCAACCCATGGCCTTTCAACTCCATTTTCTCCTAATTTCCATTATTTTCCTAAATAAATGTGCCAAATATGTCATTTTGTCTTTCCAAAGCCTTGTCCTTTGCCTTTGTCATAATAATCCAAATGAACACCCCCTAGGATGTTTTTCCCAACATTTATCTTGGAATATGTGTCCCATCAATAGTGGTTATTGTTTTTAACTTTTATTACATGCAATCTCCACCAAGTTTGTTACATTCAACTCATAGAATTATTTTACCCTATCATTATAGTATCTCGAAATCACTCCAATTCAACTCCTCGTCATGAATACCTCTGACATTCTTTACATATTCCCATGAGATATATGTTTTACCTTTAACAATGAATGTAGCTATTTTTTTTCCTTCATGTTCATTGAGTAATCATGCAACCTAAAGAACTTGTTCATCCCAAGCATCCATTCTTCGATGTCTTGTGATTTCTTCATCTCTCCATCAAATGTATTTCGGATTTTCTTTCTTGAACTCATCCAAAAAGTATCCCAGTGTCACTCCCTTTTTGTAAGGATGATAATGATGATGACCATGATACCTCTTTGAACCATAACTAGAGTAATGCCCATTTCCACTACCTCATCTCTCAAGTGTATCCAAGAATCTTCCATCTTTGACCCAGTGTCTGACTATCCAACGTGTGCCCACCATGTGAATTTCTACCATATGCTCCATTAGTCCTATCCTCATGTCCATGATTCATTCTAAGCAGTCCCTTTATCTATAAGTATTAAAATCTCTAAAGGATAAATGCATTGAGTTCTACAAGTTTCTCTTATTCCCTAGCTAGTCTCTCTTGTGATTGAATGATTTAGTCATTATATTCCTTGAAACTCCTTATTTATGCCGTCAAACTTCTGAAAGCGTATGTTATGTGAGGGGAGTACTCATCACCATGTTTCTCATCTGATATATAGAAAAAAATAATGTGAACTTTTGTAGTCTAAAATTTTTTGTAGTAATCTTTTGCGATTCTCATCCTACAAGGTATATCATGTCATCTAAACCAAATCATAAATAAACCAACGTACCTCATTTTAGTTCGAGGGAGGATATCTCGTTTTCAATACCAACTGGATTAGCACAATACAAATATAATCATAATCATGTTAGCATATAATAATCATTTCAACCATTATATAGTCTTCAATGCATGAACCTACCAACCATTAGTGTCATAATTTGCATTACGGCATCGATTATCAAAATCACTCTTTTCATATTCATATTAGGGTTTCATTCGTAAAACTTTTTATCATTCAACTAGGTCATGCAAAAATTTTGTCACTAATTAGGATATTGAGATCATTACTACTCCTTTCACCTCCATGGTCAATGTACATCATCATGTTCGGCTCATTCATTGTTGAAAGAGTCCCATAGTCATCATGGTCATCATTCAACTCATTCTTCCATGTTGTGCCATCATTAGATCATAGGGTCAAAATCATGAAAATTGGTCATTTCACCATAAAATTAATCTTTTGAAGGAATAGTAATATTTTTAAGGTCCTCAAAAATTTTAGGTTCCAAACTATCATTTCCAAGTAAGTGGTTTTGTGCTTACCATATTTGTCTCTCAGTTGTGCTTGGAAACCTCATTTCCCTCTCCTAGGTTTTTAGGGTATTTTTCTTGGTTTCATGACTTCCATGGTTAAATCATCAACAATACTTGATGCTCTTACACATTCCCCTATCCTTAATATACCTTCCTAAACACTTAACATCACTCCTATCCCTCAAAATAATCATTTTTTCACAAGCCCTAGTCTATTTCTACAATTTGACACTTTTCTAGACTAGGCCTGTGTTTTTTCCCTTTTGGACCCCTTCCCCTCACTAAATCCTTGAAATTACACTTTTTACATACTCTCTAACATCTATCCCTATCCCCCAAAATTTACCCAAGAATTTAGACGAGCCCCTAACCCCTTCATTCCCCTCCATCTACAAGGTAGTCCTAAATCCCTCGTTTTGCCTACGGTAAACCCTAATTTCCTCTCCCACTCGAGCTAGTGTTTGCTATGGAATCGAGAGACATATGAGAAGGTGAGGCATAAGGGGAGGTAATATTAGAAATTATAGAGGTCATTTCAGCTCATAAACATCATTTCCTGATCATTTTTCAAGAAATCATTCCAGGAGTTAAATCATTTGCCACTCATAGGGCTAGTTTTGCTTCAAATTATGTTTTCTGGCCTAACACGGATGAATTTGATAAAAGTGAGAGAGGGTTTTTTCTCAATAATAATACAAGGAAGAAAAAAATTCATTCATTTTTTACACGGGTGTCATGGTGTTTCGAAATGTGAAAAATACACTTGCTACAAGAGAGGTTTCGTTTGCACTTCTAGAGTGACCTTGGGAAAATCAATGTTTCTCCTAGATGGAGTGTCCAAATGACTTGCGTGATGAGTCAAATGATAACTAGAAAGAGATAGATTAACATTGACATATCATGAGATCAATGTGGAGTTCGAGGGAAGGCCTCCAAAAGTTTCCTTCAACAACACACTTTGCATTTTTGCACGCTCATTCTACACTTTTTTGACCAATCTTGGGAGAATCACTTTTTTTTACGAGGTCAAATAAAGTCCATTATGAAAAAATAAAGGCATATTTGGAAATTACATAGGATACGATTTCCAACAAGCTATGGGACCAATTTGGACACCAAGAAAGCCTCCAAAAATGGTCTAAAAAAGGCGCTGCACAAATGCTTAAGAGAGGGGCGCAAAATGCTTCTATGAGGGTGCAAATGCTTACGCACTTTCGCACATATGACTACTGAAACCCCCAAAAAGGCATTCAAGTGGCACAAAATCATTTCCAAAACTTCATCAACTTACTCATCGACCTCTAACAAATGAGTAAGAGCTAATTCAATTAAATATCATCTTCATCAAGTTCATGTGTTGAGTGTGGTGAAGTTTAGGTTAGAATTTGCGTTTGAAAACGTTTTAATGTTGGGTGTGGTGCCTAACTATCTTGTTTACTTTGTATCACAGCATTGGACCCTTTTACCTTAAATGGGGTGGCAACGCCCATCAGTAAATTAATCACTGCCGTGGGGGGGGTCCAGCAGTCGACTTTATGGAGCGGTCGTTTCGAGGACAGCGCCCCTCGAAGCTAAAAAACAAATCTAAAATTTCCTTTATGCAAAAGTATAGTAATTTTCTATTCAATCCGAGCGGTTCATTAGGCGGATGATCCGACGGTAGAAGTTATTTTTAGTTTAGGGTTTTTTTTCCCTAGAAGGCAACCCCTCTCTTTGTATGAGGGTATGTGTATTACGTTTGTGTATTACATGTGTATTCTCTGAGAAGGAAACAAATAGGGATATTGTGAGAGAGAACAGAGGATATTACGAGTGGATCTCTTGTAGGTTTTGTCTCTTCAGTTTTGTTGGATAATAGAAAGGAAGGACCGGGTACGTTCGGGGTGGACATAGCCCAAACTGGGTGAACCATGTATATTTGTTTCTCTCGGTTTTATGTGTTTTGTGTGCTTGTATTTTTCCGCATATTTTATGTGTTGCATTGCTCCGTAGTATATAATTTTCTAACAACTAGTATCGTAGCTCGAAGGTGTATTTGGGTGATAAACTCGCGGGAAAGAAGGGTTCTCGGTTTGAGTGGGAGTAATGGCGGAAGATGGTAAGTTTAGGGTCGAGAAATTTAACGGCCAAAAACTTCCCGACCGTGGAAAATGCGAGATGGAAGATTACCGGTATTAGAAAGATCTATACCTACCATTGAGCGAAAAAAACAAAGAAGCGGGCGACCACAGCGGACATGGAATGCAACATTCTCGATAGAAAGGCACTCGTAAGCAGTATGGTTGTGCATTGCGGTGTCGGTCGCCTTCAATATTTTCGAAGGAAACAACAATAGAGGGTTTGATGCGAACATTTGCGAAACTATATGAAAAACCCTTGGCCTCAAACAAGGTATTTCTTATGAAACGACTATTTAATATGAAGATGTCGGAAGGTGGATCCGTTGCAGTACCATTTAAATGATTTTAATACGGTTAACGATCGAGTTAAGTTACGTAGGGGTAAAATTTGATGATGAAGTTAGAGCTCCGTTATTCTTGTGCTCATTTCCGGAGAGTTGGAATGGTTTAGTAATGGCCATTAGTAACTTTGTCTCCGGATCTAGTACTTTAAAGTTTGATGATGTTGTCGGTGCTATCCTTAGCGAGGAAAATGCGATGGAAACGCTCCGATGAGACATCGGGTAATGCTTTGAATGCGAGTCTAGGGGAAGGAGAATAGAAAGAGGAAAGAGCTCAAGATATCGCGATGAATCAAGAAAAGGCAGATCCAAGTCCGGATCGGGGATAGTGTCGTTTGGAAATGCGGAAAGAAAGGACACCTAAAGAAAGAGCTGTAGATCTCGGAAGGGAAAAGAAGGAGACGCACAACAAGAAAACAATCATGAAGCTAATGTGACGGGTGATGTGTTACAAGATGCTTTGATTCTTTCTTTTGAAAATGTTACTAATTCCCTGGGTAGTAGATTCGGGGGGCCCTCATTCCATGCCAGCACCCGATAAGAAATGTTTTCATGACTATGTTCGAGGAGATTTTGGACAAGTCCATTAGGGTGATGATAAACCCTCGTAAAATTGTTGGAATGGGTAAGGTTCTTGTAAAAACAGCAGAATGGAAACCAATGGCTATTAAAGGAGGTAAGGCATGTTCCATATCTAAAGAAAAAATCGATTTCAACAGGGAGTTAGGCGGTGAAGGTTGTGTGACAACTTTCACGGATAAAGCTTGGAAGGTCACCAAAGGAGCCCCCGGTAATATCAAAAGGCGAAAAAGGTTGGTACATTGTATTTATGCAATGGTATTTCTAACTCGTTAATGCTTTAACTTCCAAAGGAGTAGATGCAGCATTATGGCATCATAGGCTCGGACACATGAGTGAGAAGGGGATGAAGATTCTTCACTCAAGAAATTTGTTGCCAGAGTTTGAAGAATGTTGATTTGGATTTACGTGAAAATTGAATTTATGGAAAACAAAAGAGAGTCGGATTTCTCGAGTTGGGAAAGAAAAGAAGAGCAAAAAAATTGGAGCTTGTGCATACGGATGTATGGGGACCTACTCGAGTATCATCTCTCGGTGGCTCTCGCTATTATGTTACGTTTATTGATGATGCAACTAGAAAAACTTGGATTTATTGTATTCAAAATAAATATGATGTATTTGACACTTTCAAGAAATGGAAAGCTTTGGTTGAGATTGAGACAGGGAAAGAAGTTGAAGTGTCTCGGATCGGACAATGGAGGTGAATATTGCGACAAAAAGAGTTTGATAGGTACTATTCGGAGCATGGAATTCGTAGAGAGAAGACAGTTCAAGAACACCACAAGAAAATGGTTTGTCGTAAAGGATAAACGGAACAATCATGGAGTGTGCAAGGTGCATGAGATTGCATGCGGGATTGCCTTTACAATTTTGGGCGGATGTCGTAGATATTGTTGTTTATCTAATAAACAGAGGGCCTTCAAGTTCCTTGGATGGTGGTATTCTAGAGGAAACATGGACGAGTAAAAAGGTAAACTACTCTTTTTTAAAGCCTTTTTGGTTGTGAGGCCTTTGTCCATATTAATAACGAAAATAGAACAAATATTGAGGCAAAATCAAAGAAATGTACATTTATTGGATATGGTGTTAATGATTTTGGTTATCACTTATATGATTATGAAAATCACAAAATCATTAGGAGTAGAGATGTAATATTCAATGAAAAGGTCTTGTATAAGAATCGGTTGCAAGATAAGAAATAAGAAAAAGAAAGCAAGGAATACACAGTTCTTGATGAGATAATTGAAAAAGTAAAGGTGCCTAAAAATAATAATAATCAACAACCACGGCGAGCAGCAACCACCACAATAGCAACGGGAACCTCAAACACATGAAAGTGGTGTTAGAAGATCTACCGTGATAAGTAGACCCCTCAGAACGATACTCTCCTTCATTATATTATTTATTGTTGATCGATTACGGTGAACCCGAATGTTATGAACAAGCAATGCAGGGTTGAAAGTAGGAAGAAGTGGGAGCTAGCCATGGAAGAAGAGATGGACTCTTTAATGCATAACCCGTGACTTGGGACTTAGTCGGGTTTCCTATGAGTAAAAACTACATTGCGAATAAATGGGTTTATAGGTTGAAGGAAGAAGATGAAGGAAAATAAAGAGTACAAAGCTAGACTTGTGGTGAAGGGGTTTGCACGGAAGAAAGGTATTGATTTTGATGAAATATTTTCTCCGTTGTTAAGATGACTTCAATCAGAACTATCTTAAGTCTTGTAATAGCGGAAGATTTACATCTTGAACAATTAGATGTAAAGACAACATTTCTCCATGGAGATTTGGAGGAAGAGATATACATGCAACAACCTGAAGGATATGAGGTCAAAGGGAAAGAAAAAATTGGTGTGCGAGGTTAAAGAAGAGCTTGTATGGCTTAAAATAGGCTCCAAGGCGAGTGGTATCTAAAATTTGACAAGTTTATGTTTGAACAAGGTTATACTAGATGTCACTCCGATCATTGTGTTTATCCGAAAAAGCAAAATGATGGCAGCTATATTATACTGTTATTGTATGTAGATGACATGCTTGCTTAATGTATGCAATGGTACGCACAAGGCCCGATATTGCACATGCGGTAGGAGTTGTAAGCGGTGTACATGAATAATCCAGGGAAAAGAACATTGGATGGCGATAAAAATGGAGTCTCGGATATTTGAGAGGTACCACAAATCAAGCATTATGCTTTGGTGGTTCAAACATTGCTCTATAGGGATATGTTGATGCGGATATGGCGAGGTGACGGAGATAATAGGAGGAGCACTACGAGGATATGTATTTACTGTAGGTGGAACAGTCATTAGTTGGGTTTCAAAAATCCAAAGTGTTGTTGCACTTTCAACAACGAGCGCAGTATGTTGTTTGCTACGGAGGCTAGTAAAGAAATGATTCGAGTTTACAAAGGTTTATGGATGAATTGGGTAAGAAGCATGATATGGGCATGCTATACGAGTGATAGCCAAAGTGCCATTCATCTTGCAAAGAACTCATCATTTCATTCCGGGACTAAACACATACATCTCAAGTACCATTTCATATGGTCGGTATTGGAAGATGGAGAGTTGAAGCTAGAAAAAGATACACACTAGCCGAATCCTATAGATATGCTAACAAAAGTTGTAACTAGGGAGAAAGCGAGAATGTGCTCGGTTTCAATTGGTCTTCAAGGATGACGATGAAGATGAGAAACAACCCGAGTCCAAAGAGGAGTCATTGTCCAGCAAATGAAGTAGTTGTGGAGCTCACTACAATCGGTCTCCAAGTGGGAGATTGTTGGGTGTGGAGCCTAATTATCTTGTTTACTTTGTATCATAGCATTGGAACCCCATACCTTAAATGGGGCGGCAACGCGCACCGTAAATTAATCGTTGCCATGGGGGGGGGGTCTAGGGGGGGGTGGCGGCAACTTTATGGAGCCCCCCCTCCCCGCGGCGGGGGGTTTCGGGGGTAGTGCCCCCAAAGCTAAAAATAGATGTAAAATTGCCTTGTAAAAAGTATAGTAATTTCTAGTCAATCTGGGCCATTCATTAGGCGGATGATGCGACGGTGAGAAGTTATGTTTAGTTTATGGTTTTTTTTCCCTAGAAAGCAACCCCTCTCTTTGTATGAGGGTATTGTATTGTGGCTGTGTATTACATGTGTATTCCTTGAGCGGGAAACGAGATAGGGAGACTATGAGAGAGAACAGAGGATATTACGGTGGATGCCTACTGTAGGTTTTGTCTCTTCATTTTGTCGGATAATAGAAAGGAAGGATCAGGTCATTTCGGGGTGGATGTAGCCCAAAGCCCAGGGTGAACCACGTATATTTGTGTCTCTTTGGTTTTATGTGTTTTGTGTGCTTGTATTTTCCGCATATTTTATGTGTTGCATTGCACTATAATATATAATTTTCTAACATTTAAAACCCTATTATTTCCATAGAATTATTGAATTTCCTAAGTTACACTCCCTTACACCTTTACACCCTTCCAATAATTGCAAATACCCATTCCTAAACCCCTATTTTACAAAATTCCCTTTCCCTAACCCTTTTTCCTAAAACCCTAAGTCTTAGGTTCTACATTTACCTAGGCTCCCAATCCCCAATTCCCCATCCTAAATACCGGCATACAACTACTACTTATCCCCTCCCCCATTTAATACATCCCTAGCACCATCTCCTTCATTTTCCCATACCCATTCCTCATTCCTAAAAGCATATTTAACACCATCTACTTTCC
Organism: Pinus albicaulis; assembly: GCA_034641835.2. Lineage (NCBI taxonomy): Eukaryota > Viridiplantae > Streptophyta > Pinopsida > Pinales > Pinaceae > Pinus > Pinus albicaulis. Next base: position 1,593,362,727 of record CM076575.1, on the reverse strand, counting down.
TAGGGTTTTGATAAAAACACCATGGCATAAGAGGAAGAAAACAAATCATACAATGAGGGAGAGGAAACAGAGGTGAAGAGGCCACATAGATGGGGAATAATACTCATAGTTGAGCCAACAAGTACTAGAGAAATTTTGGCATCTCCTATTGCAGTGACATGTTTCAAACATGTGGTACCGCTTTTATTTTCGTGAATTGGTCCGAACTACAAACCCTAATCAAGCAGAAAGAGAAGGGTAAGTTGGATTTTCTCATTGATGCATACACGATAGCATAGCATACCATATCAGGTCTCATGAAGTAAGTCTAAAGTAATTTTGAGGAAATCTCGAATAAAAATTTGGGAAATTTTTGAAAAAAATCTTCAAAGGCACATTTTCCGGAAATGTCATATTTGGTCACCTTTTTGGAGAAGCTGATTTTGGCCCAAAAAAAATTAATTTTTGGAAGCTGGAGGAGGTTTATGTTCCTAGGATATCAAAGTAAAAATTATAACTAACTTTTTACACAGTTATTACATAATGAGAGATCCATTCACATCTTCATAGTTTATTTTCTCGTATGCAAAATCTTGTTTGAGACACCTTTTTGCGAGCATATTGTGGAGATTTTTGAGAAACGAGGAAGACGGTTTTGTTAAAAAAACATGCCAAATAACAAAAAAACGCTCTCACTTTTTTTAAAAATCCTCATGGGTAGTGAGATATGGCTCCATATTGAAGGCAAATTGTTCTCGAAAATTCGGAAATTGTTACACAATTTGATTGTCATTTGTGCAACGTCCTAGGCACTATGCAAATGTTTGGGGCACTTTTTGAGGGAAAGGAGACCACCAATGGATTCCTAGGGACAAATGAATTCCAGAAAACCATGTTTCCAGCCTTGATTTGTAGATTTGACAAGTGAAAAGGTCGAAAAACTACCTAAAAATCACATTTCTTCCCCTGTTTTGGGCTAGGCACTGCGTAAATACGTAGTCTTGAGAGAATGAAATTTTGAGGGGAAAAATTACATTCATTTTAAAAAAATGAAGGGCTTTCCAGATGAGCTATCCTCGGGCCCAATTTGGACACCGGGAAGGCACCTAAAATCAGGCTGCAACATGGAGGGCACAAATGACACAATGAGGGCGCAAATGACCATTTCGTTGATATTTTTTGGTTTTTTCATCGAAATTTTGAATTTAATTCAAAAAATTCATGTTTCTACCTATGTAATTGATGATGGTAAATGTAATTATGCTATAGATAATTTATCTAGGGCTATATTCATTAGGTAAAATTTATCATTAAGTCAAATGAATCGGTTTGAATGAATTTAGGGAGGAGTCACTTGGACCTCCCTACACTCTCAGGTATCGGTTCGCATTATTGTGGATCAGCTCATCAACTTAGGGTTTTGACCCCCGATTTTGGAAAAAGATTGTTTGAGGCATATATCATGTAATTTTTTGACTCATTTTTCAAAGGTTGGAATCGGTTTGGACGTTAGCTTGTTGATCGAGGAACTATTGTACTCGCTTTTGGCAGCTAATAAAGAAGAGTTGCAGCTATTTTTTGGGGATACGTGTGATATGATGTTTATCATTATTTTTTCTCTAGTTTCATATGTTATAATGTGTTTTACCCATGTTCATTACATATCTATTATCTGATCTCTTTCAATTTTATAGGAAAATCACATGTTTTCTCATGCTCTATTTTGGGAAAGTGATCATAATTTGTCCATTTTCCTTTGTTTAAGAAGAATACATCTCCCATGCTCTTCCTAGCTTCTCATCAGTCTAAAAAACATCTCATCACAATCATCTTAAAGTGATAATCCTTATGCCTACCTTGACCCATTAATCTCTACAACCCTATCTCATTTGCCCTGACCTAGCTCCCTTGACCTAATATCTTCATCCAGTGAAACCCAAACCAATCAAATCAAAATCAACCCCCGCACTCATATCTAGCCTAAGAACCCTAATTCCTCCATCCCTCTTGGTTGTGACCTTTTTGGAGAGATCCCTCTCCAACTTGGTAGGGCTAGCTACCAAGTCAAAAGCTTGGTATGTGGTTACCTCTGTTGAGATTCCTTCCTGCGGCCTTGGGAATCTAGCGGAGTGATAACGATTTGCAGTGCCTTTGCTAGGGGGAATGAAAGATCAAATATTCCCCGGAAAGGATGATAAATATTGGATTTGGATTGTTGATGGTGAAAAAAAGATTAGGCATAAGAAGGTTGTGCATCATTCACCCGGCGACTCTAGTGTCGAAGAATCCCAAGGTTCGGAATTCTCATGGCGACTCCACTCTTCAAGAACCGTAGCTCGAAGAAATCCTTGGTGACTTCATTGTTATCAAAATGGATTCACTTGCTCGAAGGTATGCCTCCATGAGTCGAGATCACATGCCAGGGCTTTCCGAATCGCATACCTTGGGTTGATTGGATAACATATCTTCCGAAGTTCGAAGATGTGAAAGGTAATTATGTTGCTCTTCATCCGGTGAGATTTCACATGCATGTGCATAGATTAAAGATTTATTTTCTGAAGACTACTTGATGAAGATGTTCATGGCCACTCCGGAAGGTGAAGCCCAATCTTGGTATGAAAGTTTTCTAAATTTGCTTGTATTTATTTTTTTAAATGATTTTCATACCATGTTCTTTGAAAGTTATAAAGAATCTTTTCCATCCTTAATATTAATTCGAAAGCTGCTTTGTAAACATGTTGATATTTTTATTGAAAATCTTGAGAAATTTTATGGAGATGATGAATTCATGGACAATGAGATCATGGAAGCCTCAGTATGAAAATCCATTTCAGCAGCATAAAGAAAGCTTAGAGGATACTTATCAAGATGCTCATGAAACTTTGCAACAAGTCGAAGGTCTTTGTACGAGTTGAAAATGATGGAAGACAAGGTCACTATTTTAGATGCGCTTGCAGTAGAAGATGGTATGCGTGAAAATAAAGTTCCAATTTCAAATTGTGGTAAAGTCAAGTTGGGTGATTCAAATTATGATGATGAAGAGTATGTTGTTTTGGATCCCATGAAGGAAATTTCTATTGTTGAGATCACCTCGAATGAAGAAAACAGAATTATTTACCTTAGTTTTCTCATCCCATCGAACAAAGTCTTTCAGGAGGAGATAATCTAGTCCTTTTTACGGAAAAACGAGATGAGATCATTGTTCAAGTAAGTGAAAAATCTTCTTTGGATGATTATGTGGTAAATGATAGGAATGTCAGTTTTGAGTTTTAAGAAATATACGAAGTTTTCCCTCTTCGATTGATGAGTGTGATATGAAACATGACAATCGGTTGCCATGTCATATGAAGATGATCAACAATGTATCCAAATTGCATAGGACCAACACATTAAGGATTGTCATTCATATTTTTCTTCCCATGTTTCATGTTTATAATTTTTATTTCAAGAAGAAATATTTTCACCTACTTGTTCAAAAATTTTTGATGACCAAGAAAACACTCTTACTTTGAGGTACATTATGAAGATAGATCAGAACTAAGAGAAAAAAAGGTACCTTTTTTTTCTCGGATCGACAAGAGTTAAATTTTCATGTTTTTTCAAGATCTAGTGGCAAGTTTATTGCTGTCAGGGTAGTGAAGGTAATTATTTCAGTATTCATTGATGATTGAGATCATTGTCAACTATGTTTTTTGCGTGCCAAATCGTAAATATTTATTGTTGTCCATATAATTTGGTTGGGAGAATCAATCGAGGAGGCATTTGATTGATTGGTTACATTGGCATTTTGATATCACCCTGATTGTACATATGCTTTCAAATAGATAGGTGGTTGTCATTAGGATTTGAAGCCCTCAAGTCTCGGTGATATCGTTGCCATCAATAATTTTAGTATGTTTTTTATTTTTAGTCGGTTTCAAAGTTAGTTTGTGTCATTGAGTTGTCGGTGTTTATTCATGATTTCAGTTTGAGTTTTTTTTATCGTATTGGCCTAATGGTTAGGCGGTTGGTCTACGGTGTTCTTGACACCTCCAAGGAGCTTCCATCCCCAATAAGGCCAATGTTAGTGTCATAAATTTCATTCTACCATCAGTGATCAAAATAACTCTTTTCATATTCATATTAGGGTTTTGCTCGGAATTTGTTTATCATTCCACATGGTCATGCAAAACTTTGGTCATCGATTAGGATATTGAGATAATTACTACTCCTTTCACCTCCATGGTCAATGGACATCATCATGGTCAGTTCATTCATTATTGAATGAGTCCCATAGTCATCATGGTCATCATTCAACTCATTCTTCCATGTTGTGCCATCATTAGGTCATAGGGTCAAAATCATGAAAATTGGTCATTTCACCATAAAATTAATCTTTTGAAAGAGTAGGAATAGTCAAAGGTCTTCAAACAATTTGAGGTTCCAAACTATCATTTCCAATCAAGTGGTTTTGTGTTTTACCATTTTTGTCTCTCGAGTTGTGCTTGGAAAACTCATTTCCCTCTCCTAAGGTTTTGAAGGCATTTTTCTTGGTTTCATGACTTACATGGTTAAATCATAAACAAGGCTTGTATCTTGATGCTCTTATACCTTCCCCTATCCTTAATATACCTTCCTAAATGCTTCCCATCACTCCTATCCCTCAAAATAATCATGTTTTCACAAGCCCTAGTCTATTGCTACAACTCGACAATTTTCTAGACTAGGCTTTCGTGTTTTGCCCTTTTGGACCCCCTTCCCCTCACTCAACCCTTGAAATTCCACTTTCCCCTACTCTTTCACATCTATCCCTATCCCCCCAAAATTTCCCCAAGAATTTAGATAGCCCCTAGCCCCTTCTATTTCCCCTCCATCTACAAGGTAGTCCTAAATCCCCCCATTTTTCCATTAGGGGAATTTTGAGGTCTAAAATGGGCCTCCTAAGAAAATTATAAAATAATAGTGGAAATAACAAAATAATATTTGATTACATCATCAAATTTTAGAGGGAAAAAAAAGAAAAAAAATACTTTTTCAACTTGTATTTTCAACTAATCTCCAAAAATTTTACTCAAATTTTGAGTGGGAGTACTTGTTGGATGCAAAATTTAATTCCTCATCCAAGGAGTACCCATGTTGCATACTTTCAATGGATCTTGCTACACGAAAAATGAGAAATACATGAAAAACCTTATTGCAATCATGTTTTTTCATGTTTTTCTCATTTTTCATGTAGTAGGGTCCATTGAAAGTATGCAACATTGTTACTCCTTAGATGAAGAATTATATTTTGCATCGAGTGAGTACTCCCACTTGAAGTTTGAGTAAAAAATTTGGGAGATAAGTTGAAAATATGAGCTGAAAAAGTAGTTTTATTATTTTTTTAATATTTTTACCATTTTACTTAAAAAAATGGTGAATCATCCCCCATGGTTGACATCATCATCTTGAATCCTATTGGTTCTTATAAATTTTATTTTGGTTGTACATTTTTCTTATGAGAGCCATTTTAGAGCTCAAAATTCCCCTAATGCTACACCAAACCCTAATTTCCTCTCCCAACGAGGTAGGGTTTGCTATGGAATCAAAGACATATGAGCATAGGAGGCATAAGGGAGGTCATATAAAAAAATCATGAGGCAATTTAAACTCATAAACATCATGTCCTCATCAGTTTTTCAAGAAATCATTGCAAGAGTTAAATCATTTGCCACTCATAGCGCTAGGTTTTTTTCAAAGTATGTTTCGACCAAACAGAGATGAATTTGATAAATGTGAGAGAGGTTTTTTTTCCATCGTAGTCCAAGGAAGAAAAAACCTCCTTCATTGTTTACACAGGCGTCATGGTTTTGAAGAAATTTCAAAAATACACTTGCTACAAGAGGTTCTCACGCACTTCAGGAGTGACCTTGGGAAACTCAAATTTTCTCCTATATGGATCTGTCCAAAAGACTTACTTGATGAGTCAAATGATATCTAGACAGAGAGATATTTCCAATGAGCTATCATAAGCTCCATTTTGAGTTGAGGAAGGCCTCCCAAAGTTTCCTGCAACAACACGAGTGCATTTTTACACCCTCATTCTCGCACATTTTGACCAGTCTTGGGAGAATCAATATTTGGTAGGTCAAATCAAGCCCATTATGCAATATAAAGGCATATTTTGAAAGTAGACGAGATAATGTTTAAAACGCACTATCTACGGGCCCAATTTAGACCCCAGGAAGGCCTCCAAAAGTGGTCTGCAAAATGGCGTTGTGTAACTTCTTAAGAGAGGGCACAAATGCTTCGACTCTGCGCATATGATCGGAGAACCCCCCATAAACGCATTCAAGTGGCATAAAATCATTTCCAATGCTTCATCAACTTACTCATCAACCTCCGAGCAAAATGACTAGGAGCTAATTCCATTAAATATCATCTTCATCAAGTTCATGTGTTGAGTGTTGTGAACTTTAGGTTAAAATTTAGTTTTTCAAAATGTTTTAAAACCCTAGTATTACCATTGCATTCTTGAATTTCCTGAATTGAAAATGTTTGAAAACCCTAGTATTACCTTTACACTGTTCCAACAATTGTAAATACCCATTCCTAAACCCTTGTTCTACAAAATCCTGTTTCCCTAACCCTTTTTCCCAAAACCCTAAGCCCTAGTTGCTACATTTACCTAGGCTCCCAATCCCCAAATCCCCATCCTAATTCCCATCATAATAATACTACCTATCCCCTCCCCCATTTCATAAATCCATAGCACCATCTCCTTCATTTTCCCTTGCCCATTCCTCATTCCTAAAAACATATTTCACACCATCTACTTCCCTAGGGTTTTGATAAAAAACACCATGGTAGAAGAGGAAGAAAACATATCATGTCGATGAGGGAGAGGAAACAGAGGTGAAGAGGCCACATAGAGGGGTTATAATACTCGGACTTGAGCCAACAAATACTAGAGAAATTTTGGCATCTCCTATGGTAGTGACATGTTTCAAACATGTGGGTTGGTTTGATTTATGTGAATTAGTCCGGAACTACAAACTCTAATCAAGTAGAAAGAGAAGGGCAAGTTGGGTTTGCTCATTGATGCATCCATGATAGCATATCATACCATATCAAGTCTCCATGAAGTAATTTTTAAGCAATTTTGAGGAAATTTGAAGAAAATTTGTGAAAATTTGGAAAACTCTTCGAAGGAACATTTTCCGAAAATGTCATGTTTGGTCACCTTTTTGTAGAACAGATTGTCAGAATTTTTGGAAACTAAAGGAGGTTTTTGTTTCTACGATATCAAAGTAGAAAAAACCCATCTCTTTTTTTTACGAGAGGTATTATATAATCGGAGATACATTCACATATTCACGACCTATTTTTTCTGCCTATGAAAGATCCTGTTCGACACACCTTTTAGCGAGAGAATATTGTGGCAAAAACAAAAATGAAATTTTGAGAAACTGGAAGAGGTTTTTGTTCAAAAAAATGCCAAATAAAAAAACCTCTCTCAAGTTTTCAAAAAATCCTCATTATTAGTGAGATATGGCTCCGTATTGGAAGAAAATGCTTCCCGGAAAATTCATAATTGTTACACGGTTTGACAGTCATTTGTGCGAGTGCCTAGGCACTACAAAAATATTTGGGGCATTTTTTTGAGGTAAAAGAGACCACCAATGGATTCCTAAGGACAAATTATTCCATAAAACCATGTTTCCTACGTTCATTTTCATATTCGACTAGTGAGAAAGGTCGAAAAGATACCTAAAATTCAAATTTCTTCTGTTTTTCCCTACGCGCTATGAAAAATGAGCGAGTCTTAGTAGAATGAAGTTTTGAGGGGGTGGATTACCTTAATTTTTGAAACATGAAGGTACGTCAAGAAACTAGACTTGATTGGCTTTCCAATGAGCTATCCTAGGACGAATTTGGACACGGGGAAGGCACCCAGAATTAGGGTCTGCAACATGGAGGGTGCAAATGACACGAGTGAGGGCGCAAATGACCATTTGTTGATATTTTTTTGGTTTTTCACTGAAATTTTGAATTTAATTCAGAAATTAAAGTTTCTACCTATGTAATTGATGATGGTAAATGTAATTATGCTATGGGTAAGTTATCTAGGGGTATATTAATTAGGTAAAATTTATCATTAAGTCAAATGAGTCAGTTTGAATGAATTTAGGGAGGAGTCACTTGGACCTCCCTACACTCTAGGTATCGGTACATATTATTGTGGATCAGCTCCTCAACTTAGGTATTCTACCCCTAAGGTTGGGAGAGGCTATTTGAGGCCTATATCATGTATTTTTTGACTCATTTTCAAAGGTTGGAATCAGTTTGGATGTTAGCCTTTTTATCAAGGAACTATTGTACTCAGTTTTGGTTGGTAAATAAGGAAGAGTTGCGGTTATTTTTTGGGATACATGTGTTATGATGTTTATCATTGTTTTTTTCTTCGATTTAAGATGTTAGAATGTGTTGTATTCATGTTCATTAAATCTCTATTGTATGATCGCTTTCAAGTTGATAGGTAGAACACATGCATTCTCATGCTCTGTTTTTGGGAAAGTGATCATAATTTGTCAATTTTCCTCTCGTTTAGGAAGAATACATCTCCCATGCTCTTCCTAGATTCTCATAAATCTCAAAACCATCTCATCACAATCATCTTAAAGTGATAATCCTTATGTGTACCTTGCCCCATTAATCTCTGTAACCCTATCTCATTTACCACCGACCTAGCTCCCTTGACCTAATATCTTCATCTGGTGAAACCCAACCCAATCAAATAAAAATCAAATCCTCCACTCATATCTAGCCTAAAAACCCTAATTCCTCTAGCCCTCTTGGTTGTGACATTTGTGGATAGAGGCATCTCCAACTTGGTAGGGCTATCTACCAAGTGAAAAGCTTGGTCTGTGGTTAACTTCACTGGGATTCCTTCTTCAACCTTGGGAATGCGAGCGAGTGATAACATTTTTGGCACTATTTCCGGGGGAATGAAAGATCAAATCTTCCTTGGGAAACAAAAACAAAGATCAGATCTGATTGTAGATTGTGAAAAACGATCAACCACAAGAAGGCTATGCATCATTTTCTACATGCAATGACAATGTCGAAGAATCTCAAGGTTTAGAATTATCATGGTGAATCCACTCTTCAAGAACCAGTAGCTTTCGAAGAACCTCTTGGTGGCTTTATTGTTATCAAAATGGATTCAATTTCTTGAAGGTATGTTCCCATGAGCTGAGATCACATACCGAGGTTTTCCGAATCGCATACCTCGGGTTGATTGGATGACATATTTTCTCGAAGTTAAAAGATGTAAAAGGTAACGAGGATGCTCTTCATCCGGTGATATTTCACATGCATGTGCATATATTAAATATTGATTTTTCCTGAAAGAGCTGCTTGATGAATATATTCATGGCCACTTTGGAAGGTGAAGCTCTGACGTTGGTATGATAGTTTCCCGCCTCGATCGTATTTATTGTTTAAAGGATTTTCATACCATGTTCTTTGAAAGGTATAAATAATCTTTTCCATCCTTAATATTAGTTCAGTAAACTATTGTAAACATGTTGATAGTTTTATTGAAAATCTTGAGAGAATTTTATGGGGATGATGAATTCATGAACGATGAGGTCATGGAAGCCTCGTATGAAAATCCATTTCAGAGACATAAATAAAGCTTAGAGGATACTTATCAAGATGCTCGGGAAATTTTGCAACGAAGTTGAAGGTATTTGTACATTTGAAAATGATGGAAGACATGGTCTTATTTCAGATATCCTTGCAAGTAGAAGATGGTATGCGGGAAAAATCAAGTTCCAATTTCAAATTGTGGTAAAGTCAAGTTGGCCGACCCAAATCTAGATTCAGATTGCGATGATGAAGAGCATGTTGTTCTAGATCCCATGAAGGAAATATATATTGTTGAGATCACCTCGAATGAAGAAAACGAATTTATTGACCTAAGTGTTCTCATCCCATCATAACAAAGTCTTTAGGAGGAGGAGCTAATCCGATTCTTTTTTCTAAAAAACAAGATGAGATATTTGTTCAAGTAAGTGAAAAATCTTCTTCGAATGATTATGTGGTAAATGATAGGAATGTCAGTTTTGAGTTTCACGAACAAACTGAAGTTTTCCATCTTATGATTGATGAGTGTGATAAGAAACATGAAAATCTGGTTGCCATGTCATATGAAGATTATCAACGATGTATTCAAATTGCGAGAGGACCAACGCATTGAGGATTGTCATTCAGATTTTTCTTCTCATGTTTCATGTTTAGAATTTTTATTTCAAGAAGAAATTTTCTCACCTACTTGTTCAGAATTTTTTTTGACGACCATGAAAACACTCTTGTTTAGGTACATTATGAAGAGAGATTAGAACCAAGAGAAAAAGGTACTTTGTTTCTTCCGGATCAACAAGAGGTAAATTTTCATGTTTTTCAATATTTGGCGGAAAGTTTATTGCAGTCAATAGTGAAGGTAATTAATGCGATATTTAGTGATGATGGATATCATTTTCAGCTATGTTTTTGGGTGCCAAATTGTAAATATTTATTGTTGTCTAGAGAATCTAATTGGGAGAATCAATTAAGAAGGCATTTTCTTGATTGGTTACATTGGAAATTTTCATATCGCTCTGATTATACATATGCTTTCAAATAGATAGGTGGTTTTCATTAGGATTTGAAGACCTCAAGTCTCGATGATATGATTCCATCAATAATTTTAGTAATTTTTTTTTATTTTCAATCGCTTTCAAAGTCAGTTTGTGTCATTGAGTTGTTAGTATTTAGTCATGCATTTCGGTTTGAGTTTTTTTTTACCGTATTGGCCCAATGGTTAGGCACCTGGTCTATGGTGTTCTTGACACCTCCAAGGATTTTCCATCCCCAATAAGGCCAATGTTAGTGTCAGAATTTTCATTCTGCCATTAGTGATCAAAATCACTCTTTTTTGTATTCATATTAGGGTTTCATTCAGAAATTTTTTTTATCATTCCACTAGGTTATGCAAAAATTTGGTCATCGATTAGGAAATTGATATCATTACTACTCATTTCACCGCCATGGTCGATATGTTGACACTCATGCGATTAGTCGAGTTCATTCATTGATCGAATGAGCATTCATAATCATCATGGTCATAATTCAACTCATTCTTCCATGAACCTACCAAACTTTGGTTAGTGTCATAATTTGTATTCTAGCATCGGTGATCAAAATTACTCCTTTCATATTCATATTAGGGTTTCATTCATAAATTTTTTATCATTCAAATAGGTCATGCAAAAAATTTGGTCACTAATTAGGATATTGAGATCTCATTACTACTCCTTTCACCTCCATGGTCGGTGTACATCATCATGTTCATCTCATTCATTTACGAAAGAGTCCCATACTCATCATGGTCATCATTCAACTCATTCTTCCATGTTGTGCCATCATTAGGTCATAGGGTCAAAATCATGAAAATTGGTCATTTCACCATCAAATTAATATTTTGAAGGAGTAGTAATAGTCAAAAAATGTTCAACAATTTCAAGTTCCAAAATATCATTTCCAAGTAAGTGGTTTTGTGTTTACCATATTTGTTTCTCGATTGTGCGTGGAAAGCTCATTTCTCTCTCCTAGGGTTTTAAGGGAATTTTTTCTTGGCTTCATGACTTCCATGGTTAAATCATCAACAAGACTTGCATCTTGATGCTATTACACCTTCCGCTATCCTGAATATACCTTCTTAAACACTTCCCATCACTCATGTCCCTCAAAATCATCATTTTTTTCACAAGCCCTAGTCTATTGCTACAATTTGACACTTTTCTAGACTAGGCCTATGTGTTTTTCCTTTTGGACCCCTTCCCCTCACTCAATCCTTTAAATTCCACTTTCCCCTACTCTCTAACATCTATCCCTATCCTCCAAAATTTCCTCAAGAATTTTTACATCGCCTAACCCCTTCATTCACCTCCATCTACAAGGTAGTCCTTGTTGAGATTGAACAAGATGATGAGCTTAGTGAAAAGAGTTGCCTTCACTAAGTGGGCTCGCGAGCTATTTTTGGTGCAAGTCTATTTTTAGACTATGTCTATTTTTAGACATGCTTGATCATATTTCAAAAGTTTCAAGATGCTATACTGTGGATGGTTTATCAAGTTGGAAAAATAGATGAAATTCTATTTTTTAGAATATTGGGCAAAGTCTATTTATAGATCATCAATCTAAAAATAGATGCATGTCGATTATTATTAGCTCTTAATAATAATAATCGGACTCTAAACAACAACTTATTCTCTTGGAGCACTTCGAGTCGGTGCACGGATGTGGCACAATAGGCGACGGAAGGAATTACGCTATTCCTAAGGGTTCTACTTTGGAGCTAATGAATGGAGGACTCGGTTATAACTCAAGTGGAAGAGTTATGAAACGAGTTGGAAGAAGTAGTTATGGAGTTGTATTCGAGTTTAACTCGGTTAGACTCGGTTGAGCTAGTTGTATCTAGTCTAAGCGATTTGATACACTACTTAGAGTGGAGTGAATTAATTTGTTAATTAATTCACAAATAATAACTCATTAATCAACTGAAAAAATACGGCGATTAACTATAGTGCATGGAATTTTTCAGTGGAGACCAATGGAGAGATAGTTGAAAGGGCAAGATAGACTATCTATTGTGACTATAGTGATGCATTGATTGCATCAAACACTCGATGGAGAGGCCAATGAGGATTGCACGAGTGAGGGATGGAGTAATTCGAATTCATTTAGAGCTATTCTTCATCGGATATTGCGCGAGTGGAGGCAAGCTAGCAGGTGGCAAAGATCGGTGCATGGATTTGCAAGATTAGGCTCGATTAGTGTATGACGATTGTACTATATTGAGAGCTTGTGATAAGCTTTGTAAGTTTGTATGAGATTGTCATATGATCTCCATGTTACATAATATATAGCTTGGGGTTTTCAGCTTCGGGCTTTCCTGGTTAAAAATTGTGTTATGTGCGATTGAATATTTTGTTTTTTATGCTTCACATGTGTATGCAATTAATTTTTCCACAAAAGAAAACAAGTGGAATAGATTTAGTATCTTTGCATAAAGTTAAATAGTGTGACATCGAGTGGATCTTGGACATATGCATGCTTAGTGCATATAATTTATACATGGTATCGAGCATTTTTTATTGAAGATTGTGATTATGAAGTGAGCTTGTCTTTGGTGGACAATTCGAATTTGCTACATAAGATTCTTGGTGCGAAATCGAGTATACATTGAAATGTCTTTCAACGAGGTTGAGATTGGAGTATGCCCTTGATGGGAGCTCGAATTACATAGCCTAGAAGGACAGGGATGGAGGCGGTGCTTTCGGAGGATAATGGGGTGAAAGAAGTTCATCGATAGCGATGTTCCTAAGCCGGGATCTAGCGATCTTTGCATTACTTGATGCATGGCAAAAGAAGACCGCAAAGAGGAGGAGGATTACATTTGGAAGGTGTGAAGGACCATATTGTGTCCATAATTCATGGGAAATCCACTCCATTCTTAATGTGGAAGGCTTTGACGATTTGTTCCAAAGCAGAAGTGACCGGAAGGAAGTTGGCGCTTAAAGACAAGCTCGGAAAAATAAAAATGGAGAAAGGCGACAATATTCCAAAACACCTCACGAAGTTTGTTCACTGCAAGGATGAGATGGGCGGTGTGGGGTTTACTTGTTGATGAAGAAGACTTGGTGAGCTTGGCTCTCCTTGGGCTTCCGAAAGAGTTGGCATAGCTACGAAGACTCTGTTAATGGATGGGAGAAAACTGTCGGGATGGGAGCAACTTTGGTCGGATCTTGTGCAGGGAGGAGATAAGGCGGGGTACTAGGTATGGATCTTCATCAAAGAATGAAGATGAAGGGGAATTGCGCTTTGGCTGCCAAAGCAAGGAAAGGGAAGGGGAAGAAAAATCATTCAAAATTTGGTGCTAAAGACAAGAAGTAGGGACTTGTCCAAAGTGAAGTGTTTTCACCTGTCACGAGAATGGACATTTCGCCACTAACTCGTCCACGGAAGAAGAAGAATAATAAGGTTCTCTGGATCTGCGGCCGGAGAGGCATTAGCCTCGTAATTTGAGATGGATTTTTTCCTTGATCGCATGCTTTGTTTCAAGCTGCATGGGATCGGTGTGGTATCTTGACAGTGGTGCGTCTTTCCATATGACGCGAGACAAAGAGTTGTTTAGTGACTTGGAGGAGAAGGACCTCCAAATGCATATAGAGATGGGCGATGATGGTCGGTATAGTACGACTAGCATTGGGACCATTACCTTTGAGAGGGAGTCTCGGTAATGCATTCTTGTTGAAGAAGAGTTCGTCAAGAAGAACTGCTGTTGAAAGACGAGGTTATGATGTTGTTTTTCAGTGAGGGAAAAAGCCTTCCTTTGACATAAAACAATAGGTCAAACCAAGAAGATAGGGGTTTGAATTAAGAATCTCTACAAGCTAGAGGTAGATGGCCGCATTGGAATTGTGGGCAAAGCGAAGAAGTGGTGAGCCACGATGAGGGTGAATTATGGCACAGGAGATTGGGCCATCTTCACCATGGCGCTTTGAATATTTTGCAACAAATTTCTCATTTGGACTTCCCAAGGGTACTCTTGCACGATCGGATCGAGTGCAAAGGATGTACAATAGGTAAGTTTGTGAACACTACCTTTCATAAGAAGGAGAAGCGTGCTTTCGGTGATGCTGAAGAGAATTCACACGAGACGTGTGTGGACCATTCTCGGTTCCTTCAACAACAAAACATAGGTATTATGTGATATTTGTTGATGATTATTCTCATAGATGCTTTGGATCTTCTTCATGCATAAGAAGAGTGAAAAGTTCTAAAATTTTTTGTTAGTTCAAGGCATTGGTGGAGAAGGAGTTGAGGAAGTAGGTGAAAGCTCTACGGAGTGATAATGGTGGTGAATACATCTCGGGCGAATTCAAAGACTTACGCAGCAAATAAGGAATTCGAAGAGAACGCACAACACTTCATAACCCACAACAGAATGGGGTCGCGAGAGAGAAAGAATAGAACTATTGTGGGTGTTGCATGAGCGATGTTGCATGACTAGGGCCTACTCGATGCACTTATGGGCGGAAGCATGGGAACACTGCAGCTTTTATGTGCAAAACCGTTGTCCTCATAGAGTTCTTGGCATGAGTATACCCGAGGAAGCTTTTACTAGTAAGAAGCATGATATTTCTCATTTGAAGATTTTTGGCTCACCTATTTACATTCATGTGACGAAGGATGTTAGGAAGAAGGCTGGGCCCATTTGCAGAAGTTGGGATATTTTTTGGTACAAATAAACACGCCATAACTATCGTGTGTATTTTCCAAACGATCGGATGAATGTTATGCGATGGGATATAAAATTCAATGAGGTGAAAGCCATGAATTTGTTGCTTGAGAGGGAGCTACACTTGCATGTGGAGGAGGAACTTCTTGTTCCCAAAGATGAGCCTCTAGATGTGGATCGGACACGGGGAGAAGATTCATGGAGTGGAGGAGTCCACTCATGCGAGAACCAAACATCGAGACAAGGTAGAAAGCATACCACGAAGCTAAGAGACTGAAAGGTGGATGTGGCACGGAATGTAGGAGTCCCTACATCACAAAGCACGGAATAGAGATAGTCACCCTAACCGATATCTTGGATACATGGCTCTTATGAGCAAAGTGTATTGTGACGGAGACATCTTCTTTTGAAGAAGTAGCACGGGAGCCCACATGGGTAGATGCCATGGTGTAGGAGTATGAATCCTTTGTCGGAAACAGTGCTTGGGAGATTGTTCCAAGGCTGGCGGGAAAATTAGTTGTAGGATCAAGATGGATCTACAAGGTAAAGCAAGCTACCGATGGGAGCACGAGAAGTATAAGGAAAGATTTGTTTTGTACGGGGCTTCTCACATATCGAGGGGGATTGACTATGAAGAAACCTTTGCACTGTCACATGATATTCTTCCATATAGACCATCCTTGCTCTCTCGGCGCATATGGGTTGGCACATTCATCGGATGGATGTGAAAGACCGCATTCCTTAATGGGATCGATTTAGGAAAAGGTGTACATTGAGCGACTCGAAGGATTTGATATCTTCACCCGGCGAGTCACATGTGTGCGAGGCTCAAAAGAGCATTGTATGGGCTGAAACAAGCACCCCTGTGCTTGGTACACTCGGATTGACGGCTATTTCATCGGACTTGGCTTCACCAAGAGTGAGGCAGATGCAAACCTATACCGAGTTGTGGTTGAGGGTAAGATTTTAATCATTATACTTTATATTGATGATTTAATACTAACGAGGTGATGAGTAGTTGATAAAATCATGCAAGGAAGATCTTGCAAAAGGAGTTTGAGATGAAGGATTTGGGCCTCCTTCATTATTTCCTTGGATTGGAAATATGGCGGCGGGAAGGTGAACTTGTTTGGGTCTCAAGGCAAGTATGCCGAGAGATGCTGGAGAAGTTTCACTTGCAAGGGCTCGCAAGCCTATCGACACTCCTCTTCCGGGGAAATTGGAAGAAAGAGGATGCTACATCGGCGGAGGTAGTGGATGCCCATTGTTTATCGATAGTTGGTGGGTTCGCTCATGTATTTAGTCAATACAAGACCGGACATATGCTATGCGGTGAAACGGCTTTCACAAGCGATGTTTAAGCCTACCAAGCTCTTTTGGAAGGTAGGCAAGCATGTCTTGAGATATCTCGGGGGCACATCCGAGTATGGTTTATGGTACGGACGGACAGATGAGGTGAAGTTGCATGGCTTCATGGATGCGGATTGGGCGGGAAGCCCAACGGACAAAAATAGCACATCGGGGAGGGATTTTCGGTATCGGATCTACGGCGGTTTCTTGGTACAGCGGGAAACAAAGATTTGTGACACTCGGTTCAGCTAAAGCGAGAATACGTGCCGACAAGTTTAGCTTCATGTGAGGCTATCCGAATGAGGAAGATTACGGTTTGGTTTGTTCGGTTCACATTTAGATCCCACGGTGATTCATTGTGATAATCGAGTTACATTAAACTCTCGGTTAATCATATGTTTCATGATAGATCTAAACATATTGATATCCGATATCATCATATCGAGAGATTGTGTGCAATGGAAGATCATGTTGCTTCGAGTACATTCCCATGGAGGATCGGGATGCGGATATTTTGACGAAGGTGCTCACCGAGGAGCAAATTCGAATACCATAGAGCGAGGGATCGGGGTGAAGGATAATCCATATCTTGTTGAGAGGGAGTGTTGAGATTCAACAAGATGATGAGCTTAGTGAAAAGAGTCACCTTCACTAAGTGGGCTCTCGGAGCTATTTTTAGCGAAAGTCTATTTTTACACTATGTCTATTTTTCGGACGTGTCGATCATATTTCGAAGTTGCGGGATGCTATTTTTTGGATGGTTGATCAAGTTGGAAAAATAGATGAAATTTTATTTTTACAATATTGGGCGAAGTCTATTTATAGATCGTAAATCTAAAAAATAGATGCATGTCGATTATTATTAGCTCTTATTAATAATCGAGACTCTAAAAAATAACTTATTCTCTTGGAGCACTTCGATTCGAGTGCACGCATGTGGCACAGATTGTCGACCGAAGGAATTACGCTATTCCTAAGGGTTTACTGGAGCTAATGCATGGAGGACTCTGTTAGAACTTAATTGGCAAAGTTATGACACAGTTGGAAGAAGTATTTATCGAGTTGTATTCGGTTTAACTCAATTAGACTCGAGTTGTAGCTAGTTTATTGTTAATTAATTCACAAATAATAATTCATTAATCAACTAAACAATACAACGAGTTAACTACGAGTGCATGGTAGTTTCGGTGGAGACCGGTGGAGAGATAGGTGAAAGGGAAAGATAGAATATCTGTTGTGACTATAGTGATGCATTGATTGCATCACATACTCGATGGAGAGGCCAATGAGGATTGCACGGTGAAGGATGGAGTAATTCGAATTCATTCGGAGCTATTCTTCATCGAGAGTTGCGTAGTGAAGGCGAGGCTAGCGAGTGGAAAAGATCGGTGCATGGATTTGCAAGATTAGGCCCGATTAGTGTTTGACGATTGTACTATGCTGAGAGCTTGTGATAAGCTTTGTATGTTTGTATGAGATTGTCATATGATCTCCATGTTACATAATATATAGTTGGGGTTTTCAGCTTGAGTTTTCCCGGTTAAAAAGCTGTGTTATGTGCGATTGAATATTTTGTTTTTATGCTTCACATGTGTGTGCAATTAATTTTTCCACAAAAGATTAACAAGTGGAATAGATTTAGTATCTTGCATAAATTTAAATAGTGTGAGATCAGGTGGATCTTGGAAATATGAATGCTTAGTGCATATAATTTCTACAATCCTAAATCCCCTATTTTTCCTACACCAAACCCTAATTTCCTGTCCCAGTGAGCTAGGGTTTGCTATGGAATTAGAGACATACGATAAGAGAAGGTATAATGGAGGCCATATCAGCAATTATAAGGTCATTTCAGCTCATAAACATCATGTCCTCATCATTTTTCAAGAAATCATTCCAAGAGTTAAATCATTTGCCACTCATAGGGCCAGCTTTTGCTTCAAAGTATGTTTCGACCAAACGGAGAGGAATTTGATAAAAGTGAGAGATTTTTGTTTCCATCATAGGTGAAGGAAGAAAAAATTTCTTTATATTTTACACGGTGTCATGGTTTTTTGAGAAATGTCAAAAATACACTTGCTACAAGAGGTTTCTTTCGCACTTCGGAGTGACCTTGGGAAAATCAATATCTATCCAAGATGGAGTGTCCAAATGAATTTCTTGATGAATAAAATGATAACTAGCCGGAGATATATTTCCAATGATCTATCATGATCTCAATTTGGAGTTGAGGAAGGCCTGCAAAATTTTCCTACAATGGCACACTTCATTTTTTTCACCCTCATTCTACAATTTTTGACTATTCTTGGGAGGATACATTTTTCATAGGTAAAATCAAGTCCATTAGGAGAACTAAAGGCATATTTGAAAAGTAGATAGGATAAGTGTTCCAACTATCTATCCTAGGCCCAATTTGGACACCGCGAAAGCCTCCAAAAGTGGTCTGCAAAAAGGCATTACGCAAATGCTTAAGAGAGGGCGAGAGGGTGCAAATGCTTCTATGATAGCGAAAATGCTTCTGGACCTGTGCATATGACCGGAGAAACCCAAGAAAACTCATTCAAGTGGCACAAAATAATTTTTCGAAGCTTCATCAACTTACTCATCGACCTCCAACAAATGAGTAAGAGCTAATGTCATTAAATATCATCTTCATCAAGTTCATGTGTTGAGTGTTGTGAATTTTAGGGTTAGAATTTGGTGTTTGAAAATGTTTTAAAACCCTAATATTCCCATTTCATTCTTGAATATCCTAAATTACACTTGCCTACACCTTTACACCCTTCCAACTATTGCAAATACCCATTCCTAAACCCCTATTTTACAATATTCCCTTTCCCTAACCCTTTTTTCCAAAACTGTAAGCCCTAGGTGCTACATTTACCTAGGCTCCCAATCCCCAAATCCCCATCCTAAATCCCATAATACTACTACTACCTATCAACTCCCCCATTTCATACATCCCTAGCACTATCTCCTTCATTTTACCTTACCCATTCCTCATTCCTAAAAAAATATTTCACACCATCTACTTCCCTAGGGTTTTGATAAAAACACCATGACAAAAGAGGAAGAAAACAGATAATACGAGTGAGGGAGAGGAAACGAGAGGTGAAGAGGCCACATAGAGGGGGGTATAATACTCAGACTTGATCCAAAAAGTACTAGAGAACTTTTGGCATCTCCTATGGCGATGACATGTTTCAAACATGTGGGGTCTGCTTTGATTTCTATGAATTGGTCTAGAACTACAAACCCTAATCAAGCGAGAAAGTAGGCGTCATTGTTTGTAGAGAAGGAGATTTTTTTTAGAAGGAAACTAAGCATAGAAATTTCAACTTCATCCGAACTTCAAACCCTCGGACTCCCCTCCTTCGTATTTTTCATCCGTGGAAGGGTCGAGCATCCTACGGTGGAACATGCTACGTGCTCTGCCATTACAATTTAATGTTATAAATCTCATCGAAAACCAAGATTATCTAAACATTTAACTTAAAAATACCAAAGCCATGGAAGTACAAACCTTGAAATATTTAATTTGTATGAATATTTTTTACAGGTTTGAAAAATGACCAAGAACTATGAGAGAAGGTACATGATTACTCGGCCCAAAAAGGGTAATTTTTTACGAGCGAGTTCCTACTAGAAAAGACCTTCAACTACATGAAGCTATGTTCTAGACAAATGCAGAACTCGACAAGAATTTAGCTCCAACCTTAATATTGGTGGAAAATCATAAATTTGGACATTCACGAGATTTTGGCAATTGATAGTCGGTCTCGGCCGAGTTTGTAGGAAGATTTCCTATAAAATCAAATATTTTATATTGATTGCAGAAATTTTCAAAAAAAATTGAGACCCACACGACAACATCAAATCGTCAAACATTCCGGAAGAGGGCATTTGGCTACAAGTTTCTCTAGCATATAATCAATAATATTGATGGATAATATAAAATAGGTTTTAAGGCATACGAAACCGCTAAAATATGAGGGTGGTTTCAAATGAGAAAACACTTGATGGCCAAAAATTTGAGGCGATCGCAGGAGAAAAAGGAATTTGGAATGTGGAGGGCGGTTCGAACATTTTTTGGACCTTGGAATGTGTAGTGAAAAGGTATCGTTTTTTAAAGAAATGTTTTCCAATCTCTTTAGGGATCCAGCACGAAGCGATTTCCAAATAAGCTTGTTAATTTTTCTTTCCTCCGAAAAAATAGTCGTAAATTAATGAAATCTCTAAACTTTCTAGTTCCACGTGATGGAAAAAACAAGATGTTATCAATTTTTTTTGTTTAAAGTCATCATTAGAAAAAATTGATATGGAGTAATGAAATCTACACCGATCACAATCAGTGAGAATGAATTGAGTGTCATACTACATCTCTTAAAGGAATAGTGCACTCGGATCGTCCCTTGCCATTTCCAATATCACAATTGATAAATGTACAAAAGTAACAAAAGAACGTATTGTAATAAAGAATGAAATTCAAAATAAAATATATATTAGTATTACTTCTCTTTCAATCAAATATGTTAGTGTTACTTCTCTTTCAGCAAGATTCGGACAAACTCTTTCCCAATTTCATTTGTCGGTGTATCTTCTATCTATCAAACTCATTAGCATTACTTTTATTTCATCCCTTTCAACCAAGGTTTAGAAAAACTCATTTCCAACTTCATTTACCATTGTCTCTTTTTTATATCAAAATTTTTAGCATTACTTGTTTGGAAGAGTCTATGATTGGATGTAGCAATCTGGCGGGTGGGTGGAAGTGTTTGTGCATGGATGTGTTTTCACAAATTTGTGCATGGATGTGTTTTCACAAATTGAATTTGAAAATGGGAGGGAGGAGTGTTCGTGAATTGAATTTGAAAATGGGAGGGAGTGGGAAGAGTTGAGGGGGTAGGTGGAGGAGTTGCGAGGTGGGAGAGGGGGACAGATTGGCCCCGTCGGACGGGAGTTAAACACATAAGAATCGCTTTACGGAGAGGTGGAAAGGTGCGGGGGAACATGGGGCCCATGGAGCGATGGAATCGACATCCAATCATTGGATTCTGCGATCGGATTCTCTACTTTTATCAACTCATAGAATATTCTAAAAACAATAACTTGTGCCGATCTTTTCTTGTGTAGAATTCCACACAAAAGTGTGAATGAAATAACCTCCGACACAAAGTCCGACCTACACAAAATGTCCGAAATTACATGGAAAATTTTATGAGAAGACGAAGTGGAAAATCCGGCTAGAGGAATCCGGTGATTGGAAGTTGACTTCATCGATCCGTGGGCCCCGTGTTCCCTACACCTTTCCGCCTCCGATAAAGTGATTTCAATGTGTTTAACAGTGGGTCTAGTTCGTCCGCATCTGCCACCCCAACGCCTTACCTACTCCCTTAACAACTCCTGCTCCCTCCTATTTTCAAATTTTGTTTGAGAACACTCCTTCTCCCTCTTGTTTTCAAATTCAATTCGCAAAAAAACTTCAACGTGCAAACACTTCCATGCACCGTCGGATCGCTACATCCACTCATAGAATCTTCCGAACATTAATTCTAAAATTTTGATATGAAAAAGAGACAACTGGTAAATGAAGTTGGAAATAAGTTTGTATGAACCTTGGTTGAATGAGTTAAAAGAAAAAATAATGCTAATGGGTTTGATAGACAAAAGAGACACTAGAAAATGAAATCGGGGAATGAGTTTGTCCGAATCTTGGTTGAAAGAGTACTAATGCTAATAGATTTGGGTTGAAAGATAAGTAATACTAATAGAGTTGTATTTGGAACTTCATTATGTATAAAAAAACGTGATTTTATTCTTGTTTTGCATTGATCAATAGTGATATTGGCAATGGCAAGGGACAAGCTAAGTGCATTGGATGATACATTGCTCTCTCGGTCATGTATTGTCAAAGATTCCTTTAAGAGAGTATGATGCTCAATTCTTTCCATGAGATGGAAATCACTATGGATTTCATTACTCCATCTCAAGTTTTCTAATGATGAATTTCAAGAAAAATAGTTGATAACATCTTATTTTTCCATCATGTGGAGCTCGGGAAAGTTCATAATTTTCATTAATTTATCACTATTTTTTAGAGGAAAAAAAACATTTACGAAAGTTGAATTGGAAATCACTTCATGATGCATCCCTAAAGAGGGTGGAAAAATAACTTTAAAAAATGATACATTTTCACTTTGCACGTTCAAAGGTCCACACATGTTTGAACTCCCCCTGCATATTCTAACTTCTTTGTTCTCTTGCGACCGCCTCACATTTTTTGGCCATCAAGTGTTTTCAAATTTAAAACCACCCTCATATTCTTTGGAAAAACACAACATTGGATCGTTGTTACAATTTTCTTATGAGAAGAAAGATAATTTTCTTGACTCTTGAAAGAGGCCCAAAATTCTTATTTCCTCTTGTTCTTGAACCAAACTATAGCTCTTGAACCTTTCTCATCCTCATGACTCTCGTTATAAACCTCAGACCCTTCTTGAGCACAATATTTTCCATAGTTGTTCAAATGAAGGAGCTTCCGTCAACTCATAAGTACCTATTACAAAAGCAATTTCAGACGATTCAGTGAGGTACCATCATAGTGTTGGGGTTACAAAGTTCTGATCTAGTCAGTGCAGTAGATATTAGCGCAATATTTATGAAACTTTTGATAATTTATTTTGATGTAGATCTTTCTTTTACCTCATTCAATATATCATTTATAAATTATACTTTCATAAATCTAAACCATAAAGAATAGCTGAAAACACTAGATATCACAATGCACAAAAGAAGACAAGTGACCTCACTTTAGGAAATCCCACTCACCCAGAAAAAACAAACAACCTCTTTTCAATAGAGAAATTTTTTCTTGTTTACGAGACACACCTAGACCTATGGTCAAACCTGTCAATCCTGCAATTCAAGTCACCCAATCTAATCGAAACAATTCATTTTTCCCCGTCTCGACCTAGAATTTCTGACCCTCTTGAAAGTATGAGCTCACCGCTAAATTTTTTGGCCGTAGAATAGTTGTCTAGTCACCCAAAAATTTTGGTCCCACACAATGGAATATCAATAGAAACTCGCGAGCCGCAGAGAGAGTAGAGCTCAATCCACAAAAGCATTTTCAAGAGAGAGAAAAGAAAGAGAAAGGCCCATTCTCTATTCATCCTTCTATTCATCCTCTCTTTCTCTTTTCTCTGCTTTCTTCACATACCATGTCTTATGTGAGAGAATGAAAACTTCATGTTGGATATATATGGTAGTTTCGCCTTTCATGCTTTGGCTGTGTGTGCCTCTAGTGAGATGAATTTGCTCGAGGTGGAAGTCCTCATCTCTCCAAATTATTAGAAATTTGAATATTTTTTAGAAACATATCGCCAAATATTTTATAGTTTGCGTATATTAGGGACTCGGGAAATTAGTGAAGGTTAAAACCTTCAAATAATTTTTCTCCACCCCAAAATTTTTCTCGTCATGCCACAAAATTTTATGAGGGATATAGTTAAAGGGATTTCTACCTTGAAACTATATATACATTTAAAAATATGGATTTCTCATATAAATTTAGAAACTATACGTACCCAGAAATGTTACAAGAATACCACAAACCCTTTATGAGAAATATAGACAAAAATTCTAGTCATAATACAAATAATTTGACACAAAATTTTAATATATTATAGATTATAATGAAAACTTAAAGCAAAGGCTAAAAATACCACATGCTTATAGCAAGTTTTGGCAAATTATATAAACAACATGTAAAGTAAATTATGTTAAATAAAGTATTTAACATTTTTAATATTATAACATAAATATGTGGTAGGTAAAATATTTACTCCTTCTCTATATTATTTATTAATATCAAATTTTATAATAATAATAATAATAAATATTATTATCCGAATATAATGTTAATGTTACTATTGAGAAGGCACATGCATTACATGTTCTACAGACCTCAAAAGAAGAAAAGGCAAACAAAACACCACATTGAAATGAGAAAGTTGAAAATGGAATGCTGAATCTTGTTCATCGATCAACCTTCTTTGGAACTACATGCATCTCATCATCCATTTGTATGTTGCTTCTCATCTCATAAATGAAAGAAAGGAAAACCAAAAACGATCGCCATGTCAACAATGAAATTGAAAGAAAAAAAGGGGATAAACAAAACAAATTTAAACCCACTAGGACAAGGAACACTATAAAATGTACATATTGCAAAACACAGTAATCGATGGAACCTTGTGCTGAATCTCTTCGTACCAAAATATGATGGTAGCACTGAAATGGATCACATACTCTCTATATCGACATCATTTTTGAATTAACCTCAGTGAGCAAATCATTTATCTACAACCATTTTCATGAGAGATAGTTGTAAACGACTCAATTGCTCACTACTCATGGAAATAATAGTTACGAAATAGAAATAATTTACTTTTAACTCACTAAATCCAAAAAATACCGCACCCGGACTCTCTTTTTTAGGTTTTTAGCCTAGGTCACACACTCTTTCGAATATTCCTCTTCAGACATGATTTTTGGAATTGGAAACGGTCACAGGCAACCTCTTTTTATCATTTAGCTTTCACTCGAATCGTTCCATCTGAAAGTTTCGCTTTCTTTGAAATATTGCATGGTTATTTGACGAGGTAGTTGGTATTTTTGACCGTTATTTTGACCGAATACATCCAGTTGCCGACTAATGCGACTCTGTATTGCAAGTAGAATGCGCAAGAACCTCAAGAAAATAGTTTGAGTGAGAAAGCAAACTAATCAAAAAGTTGAGTTGGAAACCGAAATCGTGATATGACACCACTAAAAATGTCATGGATACAGTGCATATCAGCAAATCCACCTGAAACGGCATCAAACCGCAAAGCATAGCTTCCAGTACGCTGCAAAAATTGAGTTTTTAAACTCCTCACAAAAATCTTACTTCGTGACAGTAGCTAAATCCTTGGAGCATTATCAACATGCATACTTGTGTCGACTCAACAACGCAGTTTTTAGTGTAATTTCATCGCACCTAAACGAAATAACCCAAACCAACGACATGAACCGAGGTGAACTCGAGGTAGTTCGTCCGAGGATCCCACACGCTTCTATGTCACAATCAATGTGCGATCGTGCACCCTTGCATCTCCCGCAATCTGACCTCTTAAACGCTGAGTCCTATTTCTGACATTTAGCGAAGTCGCGTTGTGCTGCCACGTATCTCTCTCTCATTCTGTACTCCAATCCGTTAACTTACCTCTACGGGTCTTTCAGTGATAATTCCAATATTTTCAGCACTTGTGATCATGGTTTCCACATCCTATACTCTGTGAAACTTCTCTCCGTACTATGACTCATCGCAAGTTAGAAATCTTTAATTTCACGAATATTTTCTTTATATTTTCATTCTTTGTAGATGCGTATGTCTCCTTCACCCAGTACAAGAGTGCAATCTTCCACCATTGGTCGGTTGATCCAACAACCCTCGTCGCAGCTCGCACCGATTGACATATATGTCTATACTCAACACAATATTACATTCAACAAATAATATGCAAAGTCTATAGACCCGGCCGCGTCTGCAAATCCGATTTATATTCTTATGGTAGTCTCAAATACGTGTATTTGATTTCAATGAGATTCAAATAATTAATTTAAAAACGAAATAGCCCTGATCAAAGCACAAAACACTTAGATTGATCTTGGAAATAAAGAATTGTTCTAAAAGCATGAGATCTCGATCAAACACAAAACACTCGGAAATAATTTTCAAAATATGAAAAAACGGAGTCAAGCCCCTCATACGTCGGTTTTTACATTTACTTTTTCTCCTCTATTCTCTCCTTTATCACTATAAATGACAGAACCCCACAATGGTGGATTTGGTTCATTTTTATCCCTTTCCCCAAAATCCGCATATCTTTCAGAAAATCTCAATTAGTTTCAAAACATTTTATTCGACTAAAAACTTAGTTAATGCTAATTTAACCATTCTTTTATTCTACAAATTTCAATGGTTGAGTTAGCCCACATTAAATTTAAAAAAATACTTAAAAAAAAAAGTAATGTCTTTCCAAGCCACAACATGTTACCAACTTGTCACATTGTTGGCCCTACCTTAATTCTCCTTCATTAGGCTCCCAGTGTAATTTAAATTCATGGCTCCTGTCCATGATCTCTTCAATAGAGTACCCTGCGCTTTGAATTTGGGAAGCGTCCCAACCATGAACAATCCTCCGAGAGGATGGTTCTTCCATTTGACCGAGATACTCTAAATATTCTTTATTTCATTTCTTCCTGGCCACCCTGTGTGTCCAAAATCTCGTTCAATTTCCAAAGGCTATGATAGAGGCATCTCTTTAATCCATGATATCTCTTCATCCTAGGTGTTCTGTGTTCCTCTCTCGAACCTGTCTCCTTCATCAACAATAGTGTATCGGTATATATCTCGCCACATTAAATATGGGCAAGATTCCTACACCGCGAGGTAACTAAAACTCATAAGCATTTGCACAAAACTTTTGAAGAATTCTACAAGGCCCAATCTTTTTCATCTTCAATTTGTTGTATTCGCCTTTTAGGAAAACTATCCTTGCGCAAATGTGCCAGTACCAAGTCTCCCACCTTGAATTGTGCCCCTCACAATTTCAACTCGCCTCTGTTTATATTTTTGGCTACTGTCCCTATAGCTTCAATTTGGCTTGTTCATGTAGATCGCCGATTGCTTTTGCGAAATCTTCGCCATCAACGCTCTCGCATTCTAACCGACCCAAATCCCACATCTCAAATACTTCATGTGGGTGCATTTCATATAGGATTTGGAAAGAACTTCGCTTGTCCTTCTATTGGGTGAGTCATTGTAAGCAAACTATGCTTGTGAAAGAACACGATCCCATTGTATGTAATTTTCACCAACCGGACTCCTAAGTAGATTTCCTAGACTCATGTTCACAACTTCATTTTTCCCATCCGATCGTGGATAATAAGAAAAACTGAAATTTAGTTTGGTGTCTAATTTCTTCCACAATGTTCACCAAAAATGGCTCCGTGAACTTTACATCCCTCGTTCGAGATGATGGACTTCGGCAAGCAATGTAATCGACTATCTTTGTGAAGAACAAATGACCTACATGTATGGCATCACTTGTCTTTCTACATGGAATGAAATGTTCCATTTTGGTGAAATGATCCACCACCACCATGATGGAATAAAATCCCCGCTATGTCTTTGGCAGACCCAAGACAAAGTCCAATCCGACCGAGTCCCATGGTCTGCTCGGAAATGGGTAAGGGTGTAGACAACCCCGCATTCACGTCTGCATCCCTTTTCATGTTGACACACTTACCTGATCACGAATCTTTGTACATCCCTTCGCATTCTCGGCCAATAATAAAAGTGGCTCATTTGATCCAAAGTATTATCTATGCCAAGATGTCTGCCCAAACCTCCACTTTGTTTTTCCTTGATTAAGTTCTCTCACACGAGAAAATTCCAGAATACAAAATTGTCCTCCTTTGAACAACAACCCCTCTCGTATGTTATAGTCCAACCATGGACTATTGTCTCTCTATAGTGGATTCTGAAGGCTTCATAAGCTTCCCTAACATCTCGCATCCACTTCATACAAGTCTTTGAGATTTTCAAATCCCAACACTTGTTCTACGCTTTCTTGAAATATAAAACTCCTCCCGCTTAATGAATGTGCCACCTTATTGGCCCGACCACCGATATGTTTGAAAAAAAATGTAAAACTCTCGTAAGTACTCCACCCACTTCGACGTGTTTATGATTCAAATTGTCGTCGCTGCATAATATATTGCAATGTAGAGTTGTCTCGAAAACAAGACAAATTCATTAGCCAACAAATAATGTCTCTAATGCTTCAATGCTTAGAAAAATGCATAAAACTCTTTTTTCATAAGACGTATACTTATGCATGATCTTATTTAACTTCTAGCCGAGGTATGCTACCGGCTTATCTTCTTGGTTGAGTACTTCACCAATGGTTGTCCCATTGGCATCACAACGAAATTAGAAAAGTTTGTTGAAGTCCTGGAAACTTTAGGATCGAGTTTTCCATAATATTCTTCTTTAAAAACTGAAAAATCCTCTTAGCAGAGTTCTCTCCAATGAAAATTCTGATTTTTCCTTCTTAATGGTATCCAACATAGGTGCACAAATACCACCGAAGTTTTTAATAAACTTCTGATAGAAAATTGCCAATTCATGAAATATTCTTACTTCAAAAAAACTTTTGGGAGATGGCAAACTAACTATGGCCGCAACCTTCTCTCGATCCATCTTCAACTCATTCTCGAAAATCGAAAGCCTAGATAAATCAACTCTTTCTTGAAAAAAAGAACATTTTTTCATGTTTATTAACAATTTGTTTTGTTGCAATTTTTTCTAGCACATACATGACATGCCGAAAATGTTCTTCCTTTGTTTTTACGAAGATAAGTATATCATCTAGATATACAATCACAACTTACCAATGAATTCTTTCAACATCTCATTCATCAAACACATGAATGTGCTGGGCGCATTGCTCAGCCCAAAAGGCATGACTAACCACTTGGACAAGCCTTCATTGGCCTTGAAATTTGTCTTCCGCTCGTCGCCTTCTCTAATTCTAATCTGGTGACCACTGCTATTCAGATCTGTCTTTGAAAAGTACGCTGCTCCACTCAGACAATCCATCATATCATCGATCCGAGGTAAAGGAAACTTGTACCTGATATTGATCTTGTTTATCGCTCAGGAATCAGTACACATCTGCCATTCACCTCCTTTCTTAGGAGCTAGAACATTCAAAACAACACAAGGGCTCAAACTCTCTCAAACCAGTCCTTTATCCAACAATTCTCGTACTTGCTTCTTGATCTTCTCATTGTCTTTCGGACTCATCCGATAAGCAACTTTATTTGGAAAAATGGCTCTCGGAATAAAATCAATATGGCGACTAATGCTCTACTTCGGTGGTAATTTATCCAGTAGATCATCCACCATAATATCACCAAACTCTTGCGAAAGCATGTCCCTGTATTTCCACGAGAAAATTAATGGTTTTCGTATGCATAAAAAATTCTCTTGACCTCCACACAACTCGCATAATTCACCTCATTCTCCTCAATCGGTCACGAAACTCCTTCCTCCCTATCGCAGTGTTTTAGTACAACTAGTTTCTGCAGTCTCTTCTTCTTTCATGGGAACTCGTGTATGCTTAATACCATCCTTCACAAATCTATAACAATTCTTTTCCCCATCATGGACGACCTTTGTATCATATTTCCATGGTTTTCCCAAAAGAATATGGCACACGTCCGTAGGCATAATATCACAAGTTATCTTATCCTTGTACTTTCCAATGTGAAACTTCATCTCACACTCGCTCATCAACCAGCAGTTGGTGTCCCTTCTGCAACCAAGACACCTTATAGGGAGTCGATGCTTTAAATTCTTCAAAACCAATTTTTCCACCATCTCGGTGGCTACCATGTTATCGGTGCTTCCACTATATATAATCAATTTGCAACATTTTCCATGTGACTTATACATAGTTCGAAAAAATGCTTTCCTCTGTGTCGATCCGCCACCTCCTTAGTAAGCAAAATTTTAAGAAACCCCCCCAATATTTTATTTATAAAAAAATGGGCGAATCCCCACTGGGATATAGAAAAATGTATAGGCTATTTTTTTCATTAATATAATATACATATATAATTTTTTGGCGAATCTTTCACTAAATTATAAAATTTTCTTAAATATTGACGAATTTTTCACTAGGTTATAAAGTATTGAAAATTTTTGGTCAATATTCTAAAAAATTAGAAAACATTGTAAAATATTAGTGATTCGTTACCAATGTATAGAAACATATTAATAATAAGAAAAATATTTATTTAAAAACTATGATATAAAATTTTCCATGTTTTAGAAAATAAAAATCACGGGTAATGTTGCTCTAGGTTCTTGTTATACACTATTGAATATATTTTTGCATGTTTTTATTATGTTTTACCACAAATGTCTTATCACATCCCAAGGGGAAATTAATTGGAAAGGCACCCCCAAAGGCATGTGTTGTTGAACCAAATAAATTCTTTTTCTTAAACTTGGTCTTTATGCATCTAGTTAACCCTGTCATATTCTATGTAATTCATATTGTGAGTTTACTTAAACCCTACTCTAGTTGAGGTCACGAGATATTGTGAGTTTACTCAAACCCTATAGAGATGTGGAAGAAAAAGAGTTTTTTTTCTATTGATTTCAAAACACTCACTACAAGCAAGAGATGGAAAGAACAAAAATTTCCATGTAGGAGTCCTCTCAATATGAGAAGGAAATCACAGAGCTCTCTTTGGGGCCACCCCCGCACCCCTTCAACCCCCTGGTAAACTCTACACTTTTTGTTTATGTTTTTCAATAATTTTAACTATTTTCCTAAAAAAATTGTTATTTTGTCGCATTGCTCGTGTTTCAGCCCTCAACTCGCAACATTATTTGTGAGACTTCGATGAATATAGCCACATTTTTATCTCATGTAAGTAGATTATCGATTCTCAATTTCTATGATTTGGATATTAATAGGGAAATATTTTTTTAAATGCATAAGAAAGCGATCCAAGTTTTTTTTCCAAAGGGATATGAGCATAACTCATTTTAGGTTTCTAAATGTTCTCAAAATTTTTGATGGATATGCACAAAGTTAAATAGTTAACAAATAACTTTGTTCATATCTATCTGATTACCAAAATATTGAGAAAACTACAATTAAAATGAAAAGGCAAGTAAAATAATTGGCTAGGCTAGTTCTTCTTTATTAGATTTCCAACCTATTCAAGAATCGCAATGAGCCTTAAGTGTTAAAAAGTTAAATCAAATATTTTCTTTTGTTACATACTTTTCCTCTTCAATATGTCAGATATTACATTTACATCCAAATTCATTCACTTTTATTATTGATTTCAAACATATATGCACATAAATTTTCCCCATTCATCAACCAATTTTCAAATACGTTGTTCATATTCTAGTTTTCAAATTTCTCAAATATGTTGTTCAAATTCTAATTTAAGTAACATTTTATTTAATGAGCAGTGGACTAGCAATTTCAACGAGAATATGAAAAGAGGGGAGAATTGCTCGAATTGTTCCCTCTGCACCCGGATGGGAACCTAAGGTCACCAACGCTAAAAAAGAAAGGGAGATGATGGATAAATCACTCTTCATACCGCAGATATTCGAGATACAAGGAAGGTGGTGAAGACTCGATAAATTAAAGCTATCTCATTTTTTCCTTATTCAGTGAATCTTTAGTATGCGTCTATTCAGAGATTATGTATTATCATAGATCTCTTGTGTAACTGGAAAACTACGTTACTGAATTTATGCCTACAATTGATTCTGTAATAAATTAGATTTCTTGTGTAACTCGACAACTTCGTTACTGAGTTTATGCCTACGTTTGATCCTGCATTAACTGGGAAGTTTTGTATGCACTCTTGAAATGTTAGTCGAGTAATCCTTTTAAATTTAATAATGTGTCCATATGAATGATAAGAATCTCGTTGGATTTGGAAGATTATTCCTTAAAAAGGCATGCTTCTTAATGTAATAACCTCTAAAATTATTAGTAACAGACTTTACGATGGTATTGGATGTTTTTTATTGGAAGAACAATGTGGGATTTCCTCCCATGTTGGTTATCAAATTAGGTAAAAATGGTGAAAACCTCAAATAGGGTTAGTTTTTTGAAACTCAGTGTTCTTTTGTGATTGTATTATTTTGTTTTTTTATAAGATTAAGGTTATGTGTTAAAATAATATATATTTTCCTTACAAATTTTATTGGAATTGGTTAAAATATATATATATATATTTTTGAACTTTTTCAGATAACTTTATGTGTGGTATTGAGGTTATATATTATTTGAATTAAAAGTAACCCGTGTGTTAATCAGAACCCATAATTTTTTTTTGTTTGTTTTTTTATTATTTATGATAAAATTACTTTTTAGTTTTTGAGTAATTTTTTTGGAATTGTAGATCTAGCTTTGTATGTATTTAAAGATACAATTGAAGAAATGAAAAATAGCTAGAATTGCATTTCATAATTTTCATAGAAAAAAATACATTTTTCATAATTTTCATAAAAAAAAAATATAAAATAATTAGAGATTATTTACTTACTTCTCAAAGAAAATGTTTTCATACTTAATTAAAAGAAACTAAGAATAAAGTAAAAAAAAGGTTAATAACACCACCTAGACTTATTCTGAAATTGTGAAGGTTTAAAATCCGTGGCTTCAGGGGTTAAGTTTGATGAGTCCTCCTACCCATCATAGAACTTTTTTATGATGATCTCATTTTTAAACAACCCTTAATATCACTTTTACCATTTCCTTTTACGAATTTCATCTAAGGTAAAAGTAAAAAAACACAATGTATACCTGAAAATATTGAAGCCAATGCAATTAAATTTTGAAGAGATTAGGGTGAAAAACAACGTGCCATCGCTAAAAATAATTTTCGAAAGTTTCATTTTTAATTAGATTTATTGTTCAGAAAATATAATATT
Source organism: Pinus albicaulis (assembly GCA_034641835.2). Classification (NCBI taxonomy): domain Eukaryota; kingdom Viridiplantae; phylum Streptophyta; class Pinopsida; order Pinales; family Pinaceae; genus Pinus; species Pinus albicaulis. Next base: position 1,593,329,503 of record CM076575.1, on the reverse strand, counting down.
TTAGTTTAAATTTCAATAAGATTTTTCTAAAATGATGTTTAACTTGTTGATATTAGATATTGTAAATAAAGGTATTCAAATGAAAGTAACGGTTAGCTAAACTTACTGAAGTTAAGATGAATCCTTTCCTGGAGAAGAGTCTACTACTCATGAGGCTCAGTTAAAGGAGGAGTCTCGTCTTGCAGGAATTCTATGGAGGAGGGAAAATATTCCATGAAATCGAACATTCTGAGAAAATTATAAGAATATTTTGTTAAAAAAAATGTCTACCCTCAGATATTAGAATTAGGAATTCCATGGAGGAGGGAAAATACTCCATGAAATTGAACATTCTGAGAAAATTACAAGATGATTTTGTTACATCATCTTCAAATTCACAAAATCCATAATGTCAATTTCCCTATTATCTTTAAATCTCTATCTTAATGGGGAAATAAATTGCTTACCACTCCTAACAATATATTAAAATAAAATTTATAACATAAAAAACATACCCACTTCTAAAGTCTCATCCAGGAATGTATAACATAAAAAAACATACCCACTTCTGAAGCATCATCTAGGCTTACAACATGTGACAAGTGTAACTCCAGTTGAACTTTGGATCCACCAAACCTCAAAAGGGTTCAAGTTTATTTTCACTCAGTGAAAATAGGTTTGCATCATAAGCTATTTGATATTTGATATCTGTCTCTCTACTTGGTATATCCTAGGTTAAGATGGATGTAGGTTGGTTTAATTTTACCCTTTAAATATGTTGTGTTCCACATGAATACAATGGGTAAGTACCATGGGTTCTCATACCATGTGTCAATACCATGAAATTATTTTTATTTTAATGTTATTTATTTATTTATTTATTTTTATTTTGATCAAGTAAAATTGTTTTCACATAGTGTGATTTTTATTTTTACCTAGATCCATCTTAAATCTGGAGCTTTCAAGGGCCCAGAGGGATCAAATCTCTTGAGATGAAAACCTATTTAGAGTGAAAGGAGATTTGATCTAGTAGATAGATCCAGAGTTAAGATTTATATAATATGTTTTAATTCCCCCTCTCCCTTAAAATAAGGTGGGATAAGCTCTAGACCTAATTTTTTTATAAAATAAATTTGGGATGATTTGAAATATAAATTTACTTTTTTACCCTCTCCCTTAAAATAAGGTGGGCTAACCTCGAGAGCTAATTTTTTTATAAATAAATTTGGGGCGATTTGAAATATGAATTTACTTTTTTTACCCTCTCCCTTAAAATAAGGTGGGTTAACCTCTAGATGTAACTTTTTTTATAAAATAAATTTGGGGCAATTTGAAATAATATACTATGATACAAAAAATTCACCCAATAAAAATTTAAAACCCTTTAATTTCGCCCATGGGAGAAAATTCCCCGCTAGTATTTTCTATGCTCCTTAGATGGGTTTAGAAATACCTTGTTCAACACCAAGGCCTCTCCTATTTCAGGCACATTCTCCACCTCTTGTGGCGCTGCCTCTACTTCATTAGGTTGAGCAACATATGCTCCCCTCTGTCCAACTGGTTCATTTTGAGGACATTAATAAGACCTGTGTCCCCATTTGTCATACTTGTAACACTAGTAGGAATTTCCTCTGCCTCTGCCATTACCTCTTCCTCGCTGGTATGGCCTTCCACCTCTGGTGTTACCTTCTTTCTCAGTTTGTCCTAAAGTATTCGAACTGTTTCCTTCTTCATTACTGTAGCCGGTGCTACCTCTACCATAGGATTATCCTCTTCCTCTACTGGATTCATGTCCTCTTCTTACATTCTTCTTCCTGGGAATATTTTCTTCTATCTTCAAAGCACACTGGTATGCCTCCTCTATAGTTTTTGGGGAAATAATATTGATTTCATCCAAGATTTTCATCCATAGAGTATTCAAAAATCTGGCTATCTTCTCAGGGGTATCTTCAACATACGCAACCCTCAAGTTCAATTTATAGAACTCTTCTGTGTATTCCTTTACAACCATTGTCCTCTATATCAGGTTCTTCACTTGTCTGTAAAGGGAAATTTGGTAATCTTTAGGCAGGAACTTGCTTTTCATATTTCCAATCATCCTATCCCAACTCTTGATCAAAGGCTTGTTTAGCCTTCGCCTTTCTGCCTGCACATTTTCCCACCGCAGTGCAGTGTGTCCTTTCAACTTACTGACAACAAACCCGACTTTCCTGTACTCACAAATTTCCCCATACTTGAAGTATTTATCTAACTCACTTATCTAGTTCAACAATGATTCTATGGATAAAATGCCATCATAATTGGAGAGCTCTAGTTTTGTCTTGCTGCTAGCCATCAAAAAAGATTTCAGTAATATGATTTCTAGTGGTCATTATTTGGCTCATCTATTTGTGCCTCTGGCTCCTCATCTTCACTATCATTTCCACCTTCAGGATCCCTACGCCTTCCTTCTTTTACTGCTGCCAAACGTGCTGACAACATTCTAATTTCTTCGCGTATTTCTTCTTCTGCTGCTCCCCTTGCAGCTCTTCCTCAGCCTCTTCTCCCTGCTTCATCTCTTCCATGACCTCTTCTTCCTACTTCCATTTTCACTTAGGAAGAAAACTTGCTCTGATACCAATTGATACAGACCCGCCACAATAAGGTCAAAGTACGCTGTGGAATTGAGTTTTCAAACTCCTCAAAAAATCCCCTTACTTCATAACAGAGTTAAATCCTTGGAAGTTATCAACATACATACTTGCGCGATCAACAAATTTTTTTTTATAACATACACAAACCTAAACAAATAAGCTAAGCGAACACATAAACCAAACAAAAATGCGAACCCACAGGAGTTCCTTCCGGAGGGACCCACACAGCTCTTGACCAATCAACGTGTGATCGCACTTCACATCCTCGACAATATAACTCTTAAATGTTAAGTCCTATTTCTTGTGATTTTTGAAGTTGGACCGTCTTGCCATGTGTCTTCCCGCACTTCACATCACAAATCTCTTAACTTACCTTGCAATGGCCCTAGCACTAATTCCAATCTTTTGCGACTTGTGATCACCGCTTTCAATCTCTACCGTTGGTTTCTAAAGCATCCAGCGGTTTGCACAAATTCTCCTTCATACTAATTCGCATCGCAAGTTAAAATATTTAACTTGTGAAATGTTATCTTTGTTTTCTATTCTTTGCGATGTGTGATGTCTCTTTGCCTGCGATGCAATCTTCCACCATTGGTCGGTTGGATCCAACGTCCCTTGTCGCGCCTGCAAATCTGATTGATATATGCTCTATAGTCAACATAATATTACATTCAACAAAGAATATGAAAAGTCTATAGACCCACCGTGCCTGCAAATCAAATTTGTATTCTTGATATGTGTCTCAAATACAGGTATTTGATTTCAAAAGAGATTCAAAGAATTAATTTAAAAACAGGGGGCCCAATCAAAGCACAAAACACTCAGATTAATCTTGGAAATAAAGTAATGTTCTAAAATAGAGATTCTGATCAAACACAGAACACTTGGAAATGGTAAATATAAAAAATAGATCCAAGCCCTTAGATGGCTGGTTTTTACATTTACCTCTGCTCCTTTATTCTATATTTTCTTGCTATCGAGGGCAGAACACCACAATGGTGGAATGGTTCATTTTTATCCCTTTCCCCAAAATCCCCATATGGTTCAGAAACTATGAATCAGTTTCAAAATAGTTTATTCAACTAAAAACTTAACTAATCCTAATTTAATCATTCTTTTGTTGAGCAAATTACAATGGCTGAGTTAGCCCACATTAACTTAAACAAAATACTTTAAAAAAAATAAAGTCTTCAAATTCTTGGATTGCTGATCCTCTTTCCAAAGCACAACATGTGACCAACTTGTCACATTGTTGGCTCTACCTTAATGCTCCTACATTAGAAATAAATAAACTTTTACCCATATTACATGTCCCTTGAACTACGTTGAAAATAAGAATATTCCATATAATTTTACAACGCTTTCAATGGACTTTGATCAATGTACAATGAGTTTGTCTTTATTTTATTTACCATTCACATTTAGTGTGTTATGGAAATTCTATATTTCAGTAATTATTATATAATTTATATAATATATTTTATAAGTAAATTATACTAATATAAAATAATACTATAAAATTATTTAATAATTTATTATCAACATTTTAAAGATAAATATTTTTTTTAATTATATTTAAAAAGTAATAAACCAGAAATCAATTGAAAAGCGTGTAATTTACTATTAGATAACTATAATGGAAAAAAAAGTCATAGAAATTATATATACACAAGTATATTTTTATTATATTAATTATTTTAATATTATTTATATTGAAAAAATAATTTATATTTATCATATAAATATAAGTAATTATATATATATATATATATTATAAATTTTAAATTTTAGATAAGCAATATTAATTATGATTTCCAAACTAATAACCTTAATATTAAGTAGTATTAATTCCCCATAAACATCATATTATTTATAAATTGTTAACATATTATATTTCTTTATATATCAATATTTCATTCTTATTTATAAATAATTTGTAAATTATATTTAGTGTATAAAAAATTATAATCATAATTTATAATGATGATGATTATCTTCATTGAGATTAATATAGATTAGTTGACACTCTTTTAAGACTTTATTTCTATGATAAAAAAGAAGGAATAGAAGCATTCCTACATCAATGTAGTTTCGCTGACTTAAGAAATAAAAAAGGTTGGTAGTGTGGCAAATGTAAATCTGAATTATATTTATGTAATATTTTTCAAAAAAATATATTTACCATAACAAAAACTAGAACACTTGAGACAACTGGAAAGTTATCCTTCGTCGATCACACCACTCATCCTATGACTACAACAGGTTGGGGAGGGTTAGGTTATTACCCCCCCCCCCCCCTACCAAACCCCGTCAATTGTTTCACTTTTTATTTTCCTATTTTGGCCTTTGGTGCCACATTGCATGAAGCCTTCACCTTTGCTTCCAGACAAGTGTACTAATCCTTGAACTCGGGTCTTGGTACCTAAATTTTGCTTTGGTACGCTTTCTCTGGAAATATATGCATTTTTTGTTTCATCACAGATCATTCTTGTGATAGCAACCAACTAACCCTTCTTGTGTTCTAACCATAGTTGGTCTAATTCAGTTGCCAAGTTCGAGATTGCAAAAAGCCTTGAAGCTCATCTCAGCCATCGTGATTCTTCATAAGGAAAATTTTTAATTGTTCATTTATTTGAATGCATGGTGATATTTTGGGTTTTTCAAACAAACTAACTGAGCTTTGTGTCGTTTGCAGGGTTTTGAGGAACAAGCACGCGACCCCAACTTCAAAGGTAATTATTTAGTTTATAATGACTGTGTTCATAGTTTTTTTTTATGTTTACTAACAGATTGGTTCTCCACTGGGTGCAGGTATGAGGGTTTCATCAATTCTCTGGTTTTCCATGCTCCTCTTCATTCTCAATCTGATCTCCCTTAACCTTTTGATGTTCATCCCCATGATGTTGCATCTTAGTTGTGTTCCCATTCTCCAGGTTGTGATTTGGATGTCTTTGATTATGCCTATCTGATATGATTTTCATAATCCTTTCTTGTTCCAACCTCAATATTTCATTGTTAACACTCATATTTTTCATCTTGACTCACATTTGTTGGACTATTTCCAATAAAAGTGCATTTGAGTTAGTAGGATTTTCAATCAACTAAACCCAAATTTCCTGAGGTTATTCCCTATGAGGTCCAGGTCCAATGCATACTATTGGCCACTCCGTTGGAGTGGTTCCCTTCCCCCTTCTCGTATTGTTTTTCTACCCTTCACGTGCATCAATGACACTTTTTTAATATTTAGTTACACATTTAGGCCTCAGTTTCTCATGCTAAACTAAGTTGCCACTTCATTGAATGAACAATAAAAGATTACATATCTTATAGGATCACTTAGTTAGGGAGATCAAACAAAATCCCAAAAAATAGGATCTAAATTCTAAATACACATAAAATAAAAAAATACCTAACATACACTTTCTCCATTATTTCCATGTTTCCCCATTGATGGGGAAAGGATTAATTTCCACACCTAATATCTCCCTAAACAATTAAAATTTCACCTTACCAAGAATCTTAGTGAAAATACCAGTATCATTTTCAAAAATACTACAATATTCTAGAAAAAATTATTTAGACTATATCTTCTATCTAACAAAATGAAACTGAGCATCAACAAGTTATTTTCTTGCATGATAAGCTCGATTATTTTCTAACTAGGTCAAGCTCGGGTTATCACATTTGATTATTATAGCCTTATTTTGTTCATCTCCAACATCTTGAAGGGTTCTCCTCAACAAAAAATCTTCATAAGTTGTTGCACACAGATCTTTATACAATCCCTTAGTGGATGACTAAGATACAATAGGTTGCTTCTTGATACTCTATGAACAATCCTGGATCCAATGCTAAAAGCATAACCTGTAGTAGATTTCCTATCATATGGATTACCTGCCCAATTTGAATTTGAGTAACCTGTCAACTCACCATAAAATGAATCAGTATACTTAATTCCAAAATTAAGTATTCCTTTAAGATTCCTAAGTACACTTTTCGTTGCTTTCTAATGGATTTCTAGAGATATCGCCATAAACTGACTTAACACACTAACAAAGTATGCTATATTAGGTCTGGTTGTAGTAAGGTAATTCAATCTTCCCACTAGTTGTATATACATTGTACAATCTACCTCCTTTGAGGCATCATCAATATGAAGTTTCACATTCTTTTGCATTGGAACAAAACCAACTTTACACTGATCCATTTTAAACTTCTTAAGCAATTCTCTCACATACTTTCCTTGAGAAACAAAATTATGACCAACATATCTCCAAACCTTAAGACATATAAAATAATGTAACTTGCCAATATATTTTATCTCAAATACTTGTGACTTTTGCACCTTAATTCCAACAATTAGTTTACCAAAATTTCTTGTAATAATTAAATCATTAGCATATAATGAAATCAATACAACATGCCCCTTTGAATCAAATTTGGTATAAAAATTTGTTTCACTTTGGCTCATCATAAAACCATGTTGAATAAAGAAGGAATATATCTTTTCATACCATGACCTAGGTACTTGCATTAAACCATACAAATATTTCTTTAATCTGCACACTAAATGTTCATGCCCCCTTTTCACAAACCCTTCAGGTTGTGCTGAAAAAATCTCCTTTAAATCACCATTCATAAAAGAATATTTTACATCTAATTGGTAAATTTTCCAATGATAATTTGGTGCTAATGCAATTAAAAATCTAATATTGTTTAGTTTATCTACAGGTGAAAATGTTTGTGCATAGTCAATACCCTCTTTTTGTGAATATCATTTTTCCACCAATCTGGACATATATTCATATATACTACCATATTATTTAAACTTGGTTTTGTATAGCCATTTACATCCTATGGGTTATTTATTTTTAGATAGTTCATTTAATTCCCAAATTTTATTTTTCATTATAGAGTGATATTATTCCTTCATTGTTTTTCTCCACTCTTCACATTCATTAGCTCCATTAAAACTCATGGGTTCTATGACATATAAAACACGACTCATCAAGGCATAGTACTTATACCTTTCACGTAGTTGAATTTGGTGATTAGATCTCCTTGGAACTTCATTGTCTTCATCCTTGATATACGAAGGTCCCTCTCCTCCTCTAGGTGATCTCTGACTATTCGTGGTGTCCATATGACTAGATTCTTCCTCAAGCTTATACTTCTCACTCTCTTTTGCTTCTTATTTATTGTCTTGAACCTCATAAAATAAATGTCGTATTTCATGGTTTTTGTCCTTATTTCCTTCATCTTCTTTGTCATGGAAAATTACATCTCTACTTGCAAACACTTTGTGAGTAAAGGGATCAAACATTTTATAAGATTTAAATTCTAAACAGTAACCTACAAAAATACATTTGATGGATTTAGCATTTAAAATTTTTCTATTTTCCTTTGGAATATGTGCAAATTCCCTACACCAAAATACCCTCAAATGATGAACTACCAGTTTAAAACCATACAAGGCTTCAAATACGGTCCTGAGACCAAGATATGTTGTTGGAATTATGTTCTTTAAATAAATTACAATGCTAATGGCCTTAGCCCAAAATTAATTTGGGATATTTCTACCTTTAATCATACTTGGGCGCACTCCACCAATGTTCTATTTTTCCTTTCTCCAACATCGTTCTGTTGTGGAGTGTAGGGTACTATAAATTGTTTCACTATTCCATGATCCTTGCAGTACTTGATGATTTTCCCCAACTTGTACTCTCCCTCTTGATCTGAATGAAGGATTTTTATGAACTTCCCTTCCTGCTTTTGTACCATGTTTTTGAATTCTTTGAAATACTAAAAAACATCTCTCTTTCTCCTAAGAGTTTAAACCAAGAATACCTTATGCAATCATAATAAACAATAGAAAATATTAAGCACCTCCTATTGATCTAATCTGCATTGGTCAACGAAAATCACTATGCACAAGTTCTCATACATCTCTTCTTATCCTATCGGAATTAGAGGGGGTTCATCTCTTTAAATTTTCCTAAATGAAAAACCTTGACAAGAAGAATACTCATTCTTTAACATAGGGAGTGCTTCAACCATTCATTGTTTTTGAAAAAATAACAAATCATGGTAATTGATATGACCATACATCTGGTTCCAAAGAGTTTCTTTTGACATAGCTGTAGAAGTCATTGCTTTATGACTCTTTTTGGTGACATCAATATTGTAGAATCCTCCAACCCTGACTCTTGAAGCAACAAGTTTGTATTGATCCAACAAGTCCTTTACTATGCAATGTGTTTTGAAGAATTCAACCTTCACATTATGATCTAAGATTTTGGACAGGGAGATCATATTTTTCTTGATCCTTGGCACATACATGACATTATGAATGTGCTTAACGCTTCAATTTGGAAATGTTTCATGAATGTCTCCATATCCCTTGATCTGATGTGCATGCATATCTCCAGAATAAATGTTGGCACCATTACTTGTTTCCTTGAAGTTCTCATACCAACTCCTATTATATCTCGTGTAAATCAAGGATCTAGAATCCATACATCATGCATTAACATCATCAATTTAAGCTTGCAATACAACATTCAACACAAACAAATTAATATTTTTTATATTATAATTCATGGATTCTCTCTCAAAATGTAGTGAATATTTTATGTGTTTATACCTAGCTTCATCACTTTTCTTCTTATAAAAATCTCCAGAATTATGTCGACTTTTACCATAATAAAAGAATTTAATTCTAGAATCATTTCTAGAAAATGACATACCTTGATTTTGATTTTGATATGGCCTTCTCTAAGATGGAATTCCACCTTTACTTCCTCCTCCCTGTTTTCCTTTGAAAAATTTACTCGTCACCAAAAGTGCTAAGTCTGGATTTTGAGGCTTCAAATTCTTGTGCTTGTCTTCTTCTTTCATCAATATACCTTTCAATTTCTCAAAAGTTGGAGACTTCTCCCTTGCAGCAAGACCTATAATAAGCATATAATAGTCCTTTGACATTCCATTTAAAGTAATTGTAACAAGATCAATACTAGGTACTAACTCTCCTATTTCTCCCATCTTATCTTTCAACTCTTTAATTATTGAAACAAAAGTACTAACATATTCATTTCTTCCATCTTAATATAAACAATCATGATTTTCAAAAATAGGACCCAATTTATATTTTTGGTCTCATAAGATCCTTAAGTTTAGTTCAGGTTTCATTGGGAGTCTTGTAATCACGAATATGAGGAATTATACTATCTTTCACAAACATCATTAATAGTATATTTTCTTTATTCTCCTGCTTCTCCTAATCTTCGATTGATGAAGATGTCATTCCTATAGTTGGAATCTAATTTAATTCTTCTCCATTTGTAATCATTCATATGCCATAACCTTCCATCAACATTTGCAACTAAAATTTCCAATTAAAATATTTTGAGCCATCCAACTTTTTTTCTTCCTTTAGGTAGGTCCCTTCAATTCGATTAGTCATATTGAAAAAAAGTCTGAATCTTCAAAAACTCTCTGCTTGCTTCTCCACACTTCATGAGAACCACCAATAACTCCTAATACATTTTCAAGTCAAATATAGAGGGAGGCTCTCAAGATTAGTGCACTTCTCTCAACAACTTTAAATAAGGTGGACCTCTATTGATATTCTCCAAAGATTTCATATAAATTAACACAATGGGTAGATTGTACACAATTTAAAATTGAATGCTCATTACAAATTCACACATTTATATAAAAATTTCACCACATACATGTCAAATTAAAAAAAAAATTTTGTGGGTCATCACAACCTTAAAACGACATATATGCATTGCATTGCAAAATGTGACATATTTTAAAGTTTTCCTCAATCAAAAAACTTATAGTTTAGTGGAGAGGTGTGCCAGTCCTATTACATTCACACGTGGTTGTTTGAAAGTATGGCACCAGAAATTGAAGCCTCATGAGCTCGATCACGGATTAGCTGGGAAATTTTAATTTACCACAGATTCTCCAAGGCGTATTTGTACCAGGGCACTAAATAAATAAACCAACACACTAGCTTAATTTGACACACTGAATTCATACCACACATAGGCTTTGATCCATAAAATTACTGAGGTGATATTTTGTAGCTCCACAATCATATCCACCAACAAGTTTGCAACTCCATGCAGTCGGATTCACCAACAATTCTGTAGCTCCATATAGACTATAGGATGATTCACACTTTCCAACACATCTCCCCCAGTCCAATTAACCAAAAGGTCAGCTCCTCATTGGACCTACTCACTAATAGATCTCCACACTAGCGCTTGGATCTTCATCATTTCTCCACGAAGGTTATATACTTTTTTTCGAAATAACAATATAATTATGCTACCTTCCACACTGAGTCTTGCTTGTTCTATTGAGGCTCTAAGATATTGGTATGAGCTCATATTCCAGCAGGAACACCAGTTGGTGACTCATATCCCACAAAATATTTCTTAGATCTATTAAAAACATGTCATATCTATTACACCAATCGACGACTATTACAAGTGTACAATCTATTACAATTTGTTGTAACAAACTTTCCATAATCTATTTTAAAAAAACAAATCAGATCTATTTCATGTAGGTTATTTATCAGGTAATTTTTCCATCCTTAATATATGCCACACGAAGGTCGACTCTTCGCTCTCCATATTTGATTAGATTTGGATCAAGGACCTAAGTGATAGCTCAAATTTCAAAGTGTTCAAAAGTGTGTCGAATCTGAGCTACCAGATAGATATCGTCTTCCTGATTCTGGCACCATGAATAGTTCGAAAAATCGAGATATTATGAAGAAGTTATCACAATTTGAAAAATCTAGTAAACTGCAATTTTTGGCTTTTGACCAGGTTTGACTGGGTATTTACATAGTCAGCAAAAAAGAATATTCCAGGGAATATTCTTGGAATATTCCTCAAAATATTCCCCAAAACATTCCTTCCAGGCCAGTCAATGGAGAACACGTGGCATCATTTTATATGCATATGGACTGCACGTTGTTTTGTTGGGCCAATCAAAAGGCGCCATGTGGCCAACCCTGAGGCCCCCACATGTCCCTTGAACCACCGTTTAAAATTTTGGTGGAGGGTCGGAGGATCAATCACACGACCTCCCGCATAGCACGCCAGCGCTTTACTGCTCGCCCTACCAGTAGTTCTTAACCTTGTAGCTCTTGCGTTATATTTAAGGTTTAAATATTTCACATTTGGGGGAGCAGAGGGGCCAACCCCTCGGGCTATCCCTTCCCCATATGGCCATCTCCCATGTCTAAGGGCCAAAATCCTCCGACGCGCATTAAAGAGTAGCATTTAACTCCACAACTGTCGGTGTTCACATGTCATGTTACAACAAAATGTTAACCGCCAACCACCAAAATTCAGTCTCCACAATTTTTTTATAAGCCTTGTGACATGGCAATTCTATGTGGTTAGAAGCGATGGTTGGTCCAACGATTTCGCTCAACAGTTAATGTTAACTACGGGGTTGGAGTTATGTGCCCAACAAAAAATTATTGTAATGGTTTTCTAAATGGTTATTTTGTCAGTAATAATGGTAGCTCGCCATTTTTCTCAGTAAAACCAAATTTGACTCCAACTAATTGTAGTTTCTCTAGATTTAATGGAGTTGTTTTAGGAGTTACTAGGGAAAATTTGTTTATGCTCTATCTTGAGATAGATTGGACCATTCTTGGAGTGTGAATAGTCAATTTCGACTTTATTGGACATTCCAGACTCATTGGTGAGGTTTTCAGAGCCATTAGATAACTTCTAGGTAAGGATTTTCTTAAGAGAAGTTCAAGGGGCCACTAGGGCCACTAGGAGCCAACAGCAGTACGAGGCCTAGCCAGGGTAGTTAGAGGCCTTACTTAGGAAAACAATAGTCAATTTTCGATTTTTCAGACATTCTGGAACAAATGGTGAGATTTTCAAAGCCAATAGAGAACTTATAAAGGCCAATATGCTTCAGAGAAGTTCCAAGGGACACTAGGGCCACGAGGTGCCAAGAGGAAAATAAGGCATATCCAGAGCATCCAATATCCATTCTCAGCAAACCAGTAGTCTATTTTGACTATTTTGAACCTTTTGAATCCATTTATAGAATTATTAGAAGCTTTTTAAGACTTCTAAAGGCTGATATGATTCAGAGAAGGTTTCAGTGAACCGAGAGCCAGGGGTGCTACGAGGTGTTGGAGGCTTAACCAAAGTAGCCGAAGGCCAATTTAAATAAATGAATATTATTTTTTGACTATTTTGGAGATTATAAATCCATTGAAAGGATTTTCAGAGCCATTTGGAGAATTTTTAAGGTCCAGAAGCCACAGGGAAATTTTGGGCAGCCCAGGGCCATCAGTGGATGGAGGCCTAGATTAGGGAGCCATAGCTCATTTTGAGAAAAATAACAACCTATTTTGGATGTATGATATGTGTTGGAGATAGTAGGTGATTTTTCAAGGACAGAAAAGGACTTCTATGGATTTTTTTCCAAAGAGAAGCTTAGGGAAGATTAAGGGCACCGACAAATGAGATCAAGTCAAAGGAAGCCTAGTTCTATATTCAAAGTAATGAAATTCATTCCAGGGGTATGATTGTATTATAAACCCAATGGTACAGTCCAAATAAACACTTTATTTGAGTATTTTACTTGTAAAATATAATTTTCATCATAATCCCAAAGAGCCAAGTCAGTTGACAAAGGGTCAAGGAGACGTAGCCCACGGTATTCGAGTGAACTCCTATATTAAATTTGATGTTACGTGTTGATTCTTATTTTTTTCACTTTATGGTTGCTATACATGCTTAATATCATAAAAAAAAAAGGATTAAAACAGTTTAAAACAAATACACCTGTTTCAAGTGATGAATTCGGCACAATCAAGAATAAGCTAGATCTTAATTTGTTTAAATGAGTGGAAGGTTCTTGAAAGGCATAATAAGTTATCAACCCCATTTTCAGATTAGGTGGTATTAGAGCACTAGGTTTATTGCTTGACATAGCACTAGGTTGCTTTTTTGATAGAGCCTTAGGTTGTTTGTTTGACTTGAAAGGTGTTTAACAGTGCAAAGAATTTAACTGTTTAGAAATTGATTGTTACTTACAAGTTTGAGTTTGCTAGAGGTGAAGGTGAGCTACTGTTAGCTACTTATAGAAGAGGACAAGAAGTAAGAAGGTTGAAAGCATTCTCCTTACCCAAATTACCTCAAGGCAACCCTTGAAGCACAAGAGGAATTGTTTGCAAAAGGCTACTTGAAGAAGAGCTTGACTCTATAGCCATTTTGTTCAGAAGCTTTGTCAATGGTTTTTGAAAGCTTTGTGAATTATTTTTTAAGTTCTTTAGTTCATTTTCATAAGATGAAAACTTCTTCAAGTGAGGTTTGAGAATCCTCTTTCATAAGATTCTTTGATGAAGACATGAAGCGAGACTTCTACATTCTGAAGAATATTGTGCAAATTTTGTATGAAGATGGAAGAGAAAGCACTATAATTCATGAGAAGTTGGTCGCTATGAAGTAAAATAATGAAGGAATCCTTCAAAGAATGCATGAGATGGAGATGTAGCTCCATCATGCCCAAGAGGCTTTAACCAAGAACATGCTTGAAGTAGAGGTAAATCACTCAAAATTGTCTTCAATTTGCTCTTAAGATAGATGTGTAGGTTCATTTGAAAAGCACACTAGAGGTATAGAGTCCAAGTTGATGTTAAAAATGGGCTATGAAGGCAAGGGTTTAGGAAACATGCACAAGGCATGATTGGTCCTATTTTTGTTGAGGAAAGGCCTAAGAAGTTTAGTCCAGACTATGTTCAACCTTATGGCGAAAACTCCAAAGCCATGAAGGAATTTGAGACAACTTCAAGAAGAATTTTTGTTGGAAGTTCTAAACCAAAAACATGTCAAGTTTTTTTTCAATTTTTTTTCCATTGTTTGAAGCCTATGTTGCAGCAAGAAGTTTGCAGACTTGCAGCTTATGGTGAGCAAGAAATTTTAGATAGATATCAGGACATGAACACTGATGTTAGTCTTCCAAATAAATCTGGAACCTCCACAATTCCATCTCCTCAAGAAGGTAAAAAGGATGGACATGCAAAGCAATAGTTGAGGTATAATTCTTCCCATAGTCAAGTTGATTATTTTTATGTTAAGCATGGCAAATCTGCATACAAGAATGGAAGAAAGAGTTGCTTTTCCTATTTTGGTATGTGTAACCATGACGTTTTAAGATGCTGGAAGAGATTGAAGGCATATAGGAAACATTTGAAGAGAAGGAAACTTGTAAAGAAGGTGCAAAAGAATTGCACACATTTCCAGAAAAAGGGACATTTCATTGCCCAATGTTGGACATTGCATCCAACTAATCATCCCAAGAATTTGAAGCAAGAGGATAAAAACAATGGTGAAAGTGGACCCAAAGATTCCATCATTGATGTGAAAACATATGTTCACATGAAGAATATTTTCAACAGCAAAAATCACCATGGAAGTGGCTTGGTAAGAAGTGGTTTGACTTCTTAACCCAGTAAGCCATACATTCATTTGTTTGTACATATGAAAATTGCAGTCGTGTATGCATCTCTATTGGAAAATTATGTTTGTTTGAGCCACCTTTGATCAATGATCAAGGAAATGATGTTCAACTACCTTCTATAAATTTCTCATCAGAAATTTCTGGGTGAGCTCAAGGAAGACAATTCTTGACAAGAGGACAAGAGCATCCAAGAAGCGAAGTGTTGAATACCTTTGATTTGGGCTCAAAGGAACTAAGCCATGCACGGAAAAGTGTAAGAAGGTTGGAAAAGTGAGGGTGTTGTATTCTCATATACTGAACAGATCAGGTAATCAGTATTTGGAGTCCAAAAGATTCCTAATGGGGAGGAATGATAATATTTGGATCAAGGACATAAGTGATAGCTCAAATTTAAAGTGTTCAAAAGTGTGTCAAACCTGACCGATCGGATAGATCTCGTCTTCCTGATTCCGGTGCCGTAAACGGTTCAAAAAACCGACACCGTACGAAGAAGTTATCGCAATTTGAAAAATCCAGTAAACTATAATTTTTGGCTTTTGACCAGGTTTGACTAGGTATTTTCATAGTTAGGAAAAAAATATTCTAGGGAATATTCCTAGAATATTCCTTTGAATATTCCCCAGAATATTCCTTCCAAGCCAGTCAATGGACGACATGTGGCGTCGTTTTATTTGCAGATGGACTATACGTTATTTTGTTGGGCCAATTAGAAGGGGCCATGTCGCTAGCCCTTAGGCCGCCATGTGGTGCTTGAACAACCTTTTAAAATTTTGGTGGAGGGCTGGTCACGCATGTCTAAGGGCCAAAACCCATCAGCACGCATTAAACCACAAGATTTAACTCTGCAACTGTTGGCGTTCACATGTCGCATTATAAAAAGATGTTAACCACCAACCACCAACCGTCAGTCTCTGCAATTTTGTGAGAAGCCTTGTCACATGGAAATTCCGCGCAGTTAGAAGCGACGGTTTCTCCAATGGTTTCGCTCAACAGTTAATGTTAACCATGGTGTTGGAGTCATGTGCCCAACTAAAATTAATTGTAACTGTTTTCTAAACGGTTATTTCGGCAGTAATCATGGCAGCATGCCATTTTTGGTGGATAAAACAAATTTGACTCTAGCTAACTGTAGTTGCTCTAGAATTAGTGGAGCTGTTTTAGGAGTTATTGGGAAAAAATTGCTTATGCTCTATCTTGAGCTATATTCGACCATTATTGCAGTGTGAATAGTCAATTTCGACTTTCTTGGACATTACAGACTCATTGGTGAGGGTTTTAGAGGCCACCAGGGGCCAGCAGAAGTATGAGGCCTAGCCAGGGTAGCTAGAGGCCTTACTTAGGAAAAAAATAGTCAATTTTGGATGTTTTAGACATTCTTGAACCAATGGTGAGGTTTTTAGAGCCAATAAAGGACTTATGAAGGCCAAGATGCTTCTGATAATTTCTAAGGGCCACTAGGGCCACCAGGTCCCAACAGGAGAATGAGGCCTATCCAGAGCAACCAATATCCATTATCATCAAACCAGTAGTATATTATAACTATTTTGAAACTTATGAATCCATTTATGGAGTTCTTAGAAGATTTTTAAGAATTCTGAAGGTCGAGATGATTCAGAGAATTTTTCAGTGAACCGAGAGACAGGGGGTGCCACCAGGTGTTGGATGCATAACCAGAGCAACTGGAGGCCAATTTCAGTAAATGCATAGTATATTCTGACTATTTTGGACATTATGAATCCATTGAAGGGATTTTCAGAGCCATTTGGAGACTTTTGATGGTCCAGAAGCCACAGTGAGGTTTTGGGTAGGCTAGGGCCATCAGTAGATGGAGGCCTAAATTGGGGAGCCAGAGCTCATTTTGAGCAAATGAAAAGCCTCTTTTGGATGTATGATATGTGATGGAGACATTAGGTTAGGTTTCAAGGACAAAAAATGACTTCCATGTAGTTTGTGCCAAAGATAAGCTTAGGGAAGCTTAAGGGCATCGACAGATGAGGTCATGTCAAAGGCAGGCTACTTCTACCTTCAGAGTAATGACATCCATTCCAGGGGTATGATGGTATTCTAAACACAATGTTACAATCCAAATAACCATTGGAGTTGAGTATTTTACTTGTAAAGTATAATTTTCATCATAATCCCAAAGAGACAAGTCAGTTGACAAAGGCTCAAGGAGACATAGCCCATGGTATTTGGGTGAACTCCTATATTAAATTTGTTGTTATTTGTTCATGATTATTTTCTGCACTTTATGGTTGTTTTACATGCTTAATATCAGAAAAAATAAAATTTTAACTTCTCACACATAAAGGATTAAAAGAGTTTAAAACACTTACACCCGTTTCAAGTGATGAATTCGGCACAGTCAAGAATAAGCTAGATCTTAATTTCTTTAACTGATTGGAGGTTCTTGAAAGGAATAAAAAGTTATCAACCCCATTTTCAGATCAATATTAATGCCAAAAATATCCTTTCAAAATTAATTCCACATGAAAATATACACACAGATTGGTTTTTGAGCTCTATATGCAAATAAAAAACCATTCATGCTCCAATACCAATTTAAAAAATGGAAGACAAAATAATGTTGAATGAACCAAAAACTCACAGGTTAGATACGCTACATATGGAGGATGCAAAAAAAAAAAAAAATCACTTCATTGAATGAACAACCAAACATTACATATCTTATAGGATTACAGTTAGTTATGGAGTTTAAACAAACTCATAAAAAATAAGACCTAAATCCTAAATACAAACAGAATCTAAAAATACCTAATGAATACTTTCTCTAACCTAATGAATACTTTCTCCATTATTTCAAAGTAGAGTAAATATTAATTAAATAATATCATATTTTTCATATTTTTTATTTAAAAAGGAAAGTTTCAAAAATCTGTTTTTTGTTTTGTTAATTATTTTGATGTGGTTTCTTTATTTTGGAATAGGGCTTCAAAATTTTAATTTAATTATCAATAATTAGTAAACATATGGTATGAGTTTAACCTCCAAAGAATATTCCAAAACACTCTTAGTAGTGTACACAAATCCAAGGTTGATATTTATCTCCAAAGTAGTTATGTACTTTTTGGACTTTTAATTGATTTGATTACTTAAAAAATGCCATATGAACAAGTGCCATATAAAGTGAGCTATGTTTTTTTGTCATGTGTTACCATTGTATTAATTACCCATGATATTGTAAGAAAGTCTACCTACAACTTAAGAATCTCCATGATGGAGTAAATGTCAATTAGTAAAAATTAGTGTCCCCTGTTTTTGAAATGGATATATGTTTAACTTATATATTAATTTCTTTTATAATTAATAATAATAATAATAATAATAGTAATTTAAAATAAATATATACTCAGATGCAGGTGAGTATCCCAATACTGAAAACTACCCTATTAATGAGGAGCGTCGTGCTTAACAAGAGCAGGTGGAAAGGTGCGTGGTGGCAAGGTGTCAGTGAGAAAAAGTAGTTACAAGAACAGAGTAATAGAAGCAGCTCATACTCCAACCGTAGCATCAAGCTCAGAGCGATTAATTCCATTAATTTCATGTGGGGAAGGTCTCCTCTACACGCTCCAACCATTACTATGTGTACTCATTCCATAAGTTGCTTCAGTCTCTCGAGCATCCTCATGAATATCATTGGCAATTACACCGAGAATCCTCCCTGTAATGCCTCACTCCGTCTCCATCTGCTTCGGATTTTTTTTCTCATGATTCCTAGGGTGATAAAATCATGTCGTCGCATCCATCGGGGGTAGAGAGCTCAAAGTTCCTCAACGGATTCAACGAGCAAGAAAATTATCCCCTTCATCTCCAGGATAATTTTGAGGAAGGGATTCCCACCCACATCCTGGAATTGGTCAATCACGTGGAAGAGGAGAATCGACAAATCACGAATTCTCATAGTGAGTCAACAGTAGCTAGGTAATGGAACATGAAAAATCTCTTTTCCTAGTCGCTCTGGAAAAGGCAAACGGAAACAGACACATTAATGGAATCATTCTTAAAGGCCACTCTTCCTCACTCACGGTTAGTCATATCTGGGATGCCATGGCCCATGGCAGGGAAATTTCTTTCCCAATTGGTTGTAGGAGGGAGGTTGAGCTTGCACACAGCTTGCCGCAGGAAATTTCGGGACCCTCCCCCTTATTGAGTCAAAAGAGGAGCTGGGAGGTAGATGAGGACATGGGCGAGGCCAATAGTAAGGCTTGGTGCAAATCCACCATTGCAAGACACCCACTCAAGCCATACTTCAAGATTCACTGTGGCTATGGGAAGCAGCTATTCCTCTCTACACGTAACACCAACACCGATCCTCCTGAAGGGTATCATGTTGACTATTCATCAGATGGGGAAAGAGCCACAACTCCTCAGCCTTGAGTAGTCACCCCTCCTCATCAAGGCACTTAGAAGGAGTAAAAAGCCAAAAAAAAGACCACAACTGACATTGTTCATCCAACGCCACCCTCCTCTCCATATGCTTGTTGGATTAAGGAGGAAATCTTGAGTGATGCTAGCTCTTGGCAGCTTTCTTATGTTTTTCTGTTACTCTGTTTTGGGACTTAGCCCTATGTTTCTAAGCACTCTACATTTTTTGTGCCTCTGATGATCAGGAGAACTCTCAATTTTCTAGGATGGCAAGGCTAGTTTCCCACGGTTGGGCAGCCCACCACCTCCTTGCCCGACTGTAATATAATTCTGTATTTTTTGTACCATTAATAGATGAATAGACTATCACTTTACAAAAAAAAATAAAAAAAAAATAGAAAAAAAATAGAATTATAATTTAGTTAGTTAAAAAAAAATCATTTTCAAAACATAAGATATATCCATGCTTACCTGCATTTACTAAACATTTCGTTTATATAATTATGTTAGTGTTTATTTTAATATCATTAAACTACTATTAAAAATTAATTAATAGAAAGATACATAATGACATATTTATCAATTTAAATACAAGTAAATCTTATAAATTAAATAATATTTCTTTGAAAAAAATAATATTTCTAATGATATTGTTTAGATATGAAGTAATATGTCTATTTGTATCAAAAAAATTTAAAAAATTCATCACTACATTAATATTTTACAAAATTCTAATTTCAAATTGATAAAATTATTATTTTGTGCGTGTAAATAAATCTAACACCGTCCAATACTTTTAATTAACATATGTTATCTCTATTCTATCAAATACAAAATTATTCTTTCAATATTTCATGTCAAAAATGCTAATTTCCTTCCATACATTTCAAGCCAAAAAAAGTTTTCAGTTTAGAATATTGGGAATCTTTTTAAAGAAGGTAAATTCAAAGCATTGAATTGCGATATTGAATAATGACCAGAGTTGTGTATTTTATTGATAAAAAAATCATAAAATCATATAGAGTATGAAGAGGGTAAATGAATGTTGAGTTTGATTTATAGGTTGGATGAAATCATTCATTATTGGATCTAGAGTTTATTAATTTTGGAAAATTGTAACATTTTTTCCACAAGGAAATATTCACTAGTTTTCACTTAGAAAATTGAATGTATAATTAAATTTCATATATAATTTCCTTCTTTTAAGAGAAGAAATAAATTGTTGAAATTTTATTCTTTACAAAGAGAGAATCTCAATAGCTTAATAATAAATATATCATATGAGCAAACTAGTCATTATAAAATATTCGCAATATTCATTGTTAAATAATCAAATCTTTTTTCATTAGAAAATATTCATCAAATATTTTTTATTTTCCCATTTTATATTTGAAAAATAAAATATTATTCAATGGTAAATGAGCTCAATATATATTTCTATTGGTATGGAAAAGGTTGTTACATATAGTTAGAGTATACAGAAAATGACACTAGATATTTTTCCCAAGAACAAGATATCTTAAGAGGTAGTTAATTCATTGCACCTCAATCACTAAAACATAATATAAGATAGCTACAACATAGGTTATTTATCTATATAGTGAATTTAATAGTAGTAAAAGTGCACGTATAGTGTTCATTATTTAGAAAAAATCATAACCAGTTTTTAATACATGATTTGGAGGTATCACATTTTTTCATTTATATTTTGTTGAATTCACTTATAGAGAAGGCTATACGATTACCGCTTATATGTATATGTATACTGAATTAGTGAATTTGCATGATGCATAAATAAATTTAAAGGATGTTTATTAATAATATAATATGTATATATAATTTTTTGATGAATCTTTTATCAAATTATAAAAACGTGGCGATGGATTTTGAATCTACTTATAAATAGTAACATTATATATAATATTAGTGAAATATATTTTTTAAACTATATAGTCATTTTCCATGTTTGAAAAAAGAAACATAATTATGCCCCTCCTCTAGCCAACAATGTTGTAAGCATCATGAATTAGGTTTTTCATATTTATTATTATACTCTCTTGCATATTGATGTTTCATATTTAACCATATTTCACCATAGCATTCCTATATATGTTGATATTGACCTACACTTATCTCATGCTAAGAAGAATTTGGTCTTTTCAATTCCACTTTTGTTGTGGATTCTTAATTACATATGCATCAATTATGAAAAGTTTTTTCAAGTACACCATAGGATATTCTTGAATATTTTGGTACATGATTCTATTCATCAATAAATCCAAAAGGTAAGGATATTAATTGAGTGCATTTTATGCATGAATTCCTCTTTGGGAATTCATGTTTACCCCAAGAGAATTTTCAAAAAAGAGAGGTCGCTCTTACCCATTATATTTCTATTATATAATAAAAATGTTAAAATATTCATGATTTTGTAACAAATGTTGGACATATATTAAGATTAAGACTTGTACGCATAAAATTAAGCCTAAAGATTGTAAATTATATCATTGCTTATAATAAATGAACTTTAGAATTTTGTATCAGATTGTTGACCATGTATATATGACATAGCCATCACGACATAGGGCATGTCTTGTATATTTATAAAAAATAGGAGTATTAGGAAATGAAATATCTAGAAGCAAGCCTCATTAGAAATTTGCTAGCATGAGAAGGGATTGGATCAGTAATGTAGGTTGACATGCCTTAGCAAAAATATTGTATATTTCAATATGATGCTGTTATTTAGACTCTACAATGAATGAATAATGAAGAATGTAAATATTCATGGAAACAAAATGTATCATATTCCAATTTACTATCAAAAATCTTGATACATCATCATTTATACATGATTTTAGTTATTAGATCCATTTTTATTTTAGTCTCAAGGCCCATAAAACAATTTTCAAAGTATGGTTAAAATACATAGGATTCTATTTTCATAAAACCTTAACAAATTGGCTAACATTTAAATTTAAAAATTTTACTATGATTTTGAACCCACCTCAAATTTTCCATGTACTCTTAGATTTGAGTACATTTTAAACATAATGCTAGCTAATTTGGTGACTTTTCTCACTAAAACTACTTGTATGCTACTAATCTCTAACCTCTTAGAGACAAAATGTAGATATGTTTAAAAAAAAATCGCAATGTACAATTATGTGGGTCCTAATGATCCCCATTAACAAAAAAATAACTATAAATACCTAGTTGCTTAGATAAATACATAAAAAAAATACTCTCAACAATATCTACCTTGATGCACTTAATGACCTTAATGGGTTGTTGCAATACATCCACATGGAAATATTCCTAGCATGAATCTCACCATTTTCTAGCATGACGTGCAATGAGATTGAATAAATTGTGAAAGAAAAAGATAATAAACTACCTTTAAGAAAAATTTATAATGAAATATAGCTCCATTTTCAGTTTTACAAAATTTTCACACAATATTAATGATATTCTTCATTTAATGATTATCCACAAATTATATCCCCATTCATTTTCACTTACTAAATTTAATGAAATGCACCTATACATACTTTGTTTTTTTTTCAAAATAAGAAGTTCATTAATAAAAAGAGAACTAAAATGGATGTCTCTAAAGTAGAAGCAAATGAACTCCTAAAGATACACCAAATTACTGGTGAATATATTTCCCTCTCTTTTATAGAAAAAGAGGCTGAAAAGATAAAACTAAAAAGGATAATAAATGAGCTTGAAGAGGATCTTAATACAATGCCTCTATTCATGACCATCTTAGTTATCAAAGAACCAGAGTCTATGGAATATACACCTGACACACCTAATCAAACAATAAAAGAAGAACACCTACTAATATAAATAAATTCCTACATTGTAATTAAAATTAATAAGAGAATGTAAATTGTTGAATAAATATGGAAAACATCTCTACAATTAAGGAACTAGGAACAAAGAAATCATTTATTTATTAGTTATTTGATAGTGAATTGTAAAAATTTGTGAAAAATATAAACTTAGTCAGTGAATTTGATCCATATTGGATCATTATATTTTTTTACATCCATATTAATGCTTTTATAATAGAAAAAGTGAAGGAATTAGCTCACAAGACCAATTTTACAAGTGGGACCTTGTTTGGAAAATTGGGGTATGAAACCTTCCGGCAGCATCTTGAGGCATCAAAAATATTCTTTGGGGTTAAAATTTTGTTGTTTTAGTGAAAACAATTTCTCCCTATTCTACACAGAGAGACCTTTCCAATGGTGGAACAATCTCCTTAATTAGATTTGGTATACAAAATTTATGCCACTCAGAAGTTGACCCACCACATTCTCTCTCCACCCTTCCTATATCACCCACCCCATTCTCTCTCTAACTCCTCTCTATCTATCTCTCTTCCCCCCTTATATTTTTCTCTCCCCCTTCCCCTTCTCTCATTCCATGAATCATTTTCTCTCTCTCTTTAACTCTATTAGTTTATTTCTCCCTCCCTATTTCCTACCTTCTATCTATCCCCATTCTCACTCTTTCCTCTCTCTCACCTTTAATTCCTCACCCTCTCTCCACCCCCCTACCCTACATTCTTGTCTCTCTCTCTCTTTTCCTCTCAATCTTCTTTCCTTCACCACACTCTCTCTCCCTCAATTCCCCTCATAATTATACCCTTTATCCATATCTCCCCCCATCATAATTCTTTACCCCCTATCTACCTCTCTCCTCAATCCTCTCTCTATATTTATAGTATCACTTATCTCTCTCCTACTCTCTCTCTCTCTCTCTCTGCCCCCTATGTTCCCACACCTCTCCCCATATACCTATTTTCCACTCTCTCTCTCTCTCTCACTATTTTCCCCATCCCTCTCTTTCATCACCTCTCTCATGCTCCCTCACTCACTCTCACTTTTCCACCCTATTTTTTCTCTCTCTCAGACACCCTTTACTTAATTATATCTCTCCTTATACCTCCATATCCTAAAATCCTTCCCTTTGTTTCTCTCACCCTCCTTCCTTATGTCTCCCTCTCCCATTTTTCTTTCCTTCTCTACCTCTACCTCTATGTCTGCCTTTGGGTCTATTTTTCTCCCCAACACACTCCTCTCTCTCCATCTATGTCTGTATTTGGATCTATTATTCTCCCCAAAAATATCATCTCTCTCCCTATTTCCTTCTCTCTAACCATCACCCCTTCTATCTCTCTTTCCGATTCCCTCTCCCCTCTCTCTTTCCTTCTCTCTCTCTCTCGAATCTGCCACTCAATTTTCCTTCACACTTTCCTCTCGTATACCTCTCTCTCACTCATTACCTCTCTCATTTTCAAACTCCAAATATCCTCCTCTATTCCTCTCCCCATGTTTGTCCCACTTTATTTGTATGTTATTGTCTCCATATTTCCTTCTATGCGTCTCTTTGTCTTCCATTATCACTTTCTAACTACAAATCTCTCATCCTATCACCCCATCTTTCAATCAATTCTCTCTTTGTCACACATCCTCCCATACCTCAACCCTATATTCCTCTATCTCACCCACATAATGGTTTATAATCCTCTCCACATTTTTCCTACTCTCTCTCCCCCTTCTCTCTCTCTCTCTCTCTCCTATCTCTCTACCATCTTTCCATCTCTATCTACACTCCTTCCCTGTCTCTCCACCATAATAATTTTTTTTTTTTTTATTCCTCTCTCCCTCTTCTCTCTCTTCCTTTGATCTCTCTCTCTCTCTCTCTCTCTCTCTCTCTCTATCTCTCTCTCTATACCTTACCTCTATGTCTTTTCCTTCTCTATATATCATTTCTCTCCCTCTCTTCTATCTCACTTACCCTCCTCCCCCTCTCTCTCTCTCATCTCTCACTCTCCCGTCTAACACCCTCTACCTCTCTCCCTTCTCTTTCTCTCCCTCTCCTTCTCCCTACCTCTCTCCCTTCTCTTTCCTCTCCCTATCCCTTATCTTTCTCTCCCTATACTTCTCCCTACCTCTCTCCGTTCTCTTTCTCTCCCTCTCCCTACCTATCTCCCTTCTCTTTCTCTCCCTCTCCCTTCTGTTTCCTCTCCCTATCCCTTATCTTTCTCTCCCTCTCCTTCTCCCTACCTCTCTCCATTCTCTTTCTCTCCCTCTCCCTACCTATCTCCCTTCTCTTTCTATCCCTCTCCCTTCTCTTTCTATTTCTCTCTCTCTCTCTCTCTCTCTCCATCTCCCATTCTCCCTCTCTCTATCTCCTCTCTCTATCCCTTATTTATCCTCCTCTCTCAATCTCTCTTACACACACACACACAAAGACATTCAACCCCCTCTCACCTTCCTTTTCCCTCCCCTTCTCCTTCTCTCTATTCCCATGTTATCTCTCTCACGTTCTCTCTCTCTCTTCATACCTCCATCCCTGTCACCCCATCCCTTGCACTCTTCCCCTCTTTGTTCCTCCATCACAACACTCCCTAGCTCTTCTTCCTCCCTTCCTCCATCCATAACTACTCTCTCTATTACTCCCTCTATCTCTCCTTCCCTCCCTTTATCTATCTCAATATCTTCCCCTATTTTTCGACCACTCCCTCTCTTTATAAATATTTTTATCTCCTCGTGTCTCTCTCCTTCTCCTCTATCCAACCCTTCATTTCCAACTCCCTTCCCTTCCCCACCCCCTCTCTCTCTCCCCTCCATCTCTACTTCTCCCTCCTCCATCCATTTATCTCCCCTCCCTCTCCCACTCCCCTCTCTCTACCCTCCCTCTCTACTTATCACTTATCTCGCCCTTTCTCTCCCCTCCCAAAATTATCTCTCTCCCCCACTTCCTCCCTCCCTCTACCTCTCATTATCCCCCTCTCCCCCCCCTCTCCATCACTCTCCCACATGCTCCCCCTCACTCTATCTTTGTCTCTCTCTATATTCCTCCCTCAATTCCTCCCTTTCTCTCCATCTCCTTCCCCTTCTCCCTCGTCCTCTATCACTCGTTCCTTACAAACCCCTTGCCTCTCTCTCTACCCACTTCATTTTGTCTTTACTTATACCACTATCTCCAAACCTCATTCCTTTTCCTTGTTTATTCCTCCCTCCTTATGTAACCCTTTCTTTTTCATATTTCCAGTATACCTTCCCCTCTATTCCTTTAGTTTTATCTCTCTATCTCTCAATCTCTCCTATCTCTCAATCTCTCCTATCTCTCCTATCACTCTAAAATTTCACCTCACCCATGTTCTTTATATTCCTTCCTCCCGCTTTCTCTCTTTCCATATCTCCATTTCTATCTCTCTATTATTTTTCCCATATATTACCCCCCCTCTCTCTTAATTTGACACTGAACCTCTCATGTTATATTATTTCTCCCTCGCAATGTCTCCCTCTTCCCCATATACCTCTCCCTCATTTTCTCTCTCTCATTATCTAACCTCCACTTCTCCCTCTCAACCTCTCTCTCCCTATCTTCCTCCCCCTTCGTCTCTCCCTCTCTCTCCCCACCCCTCCCCTTCCATCTCTA
>CM076575.1:1593165022-1593292522 GCA_034641835.2 Pinus albicaulis | reverse complement strand
GGTCAAGATCTCCAGCCCAGTCTTCATCAACAAAACCACGAATGTCCAAAATTCTTTCCAATCCTGGTCTTCCCTGGTAGCACAAGTCATAATCACTAGTGCCACGTAAATATCTAAAAACCCGCTTCACTGCTATCCAATGCTCCTTCCCTGGGTTTGACATAGACCTGCTCAATACTCCCACTGCATGTGCAATGTCTGGTCTAGTACATACCATTGCATACATCAGGCTACCCACTGCACTCGTATATGGAACACATGACATATCCTCCTCTTCTTCTTGTGTCTTGGGACACTATTCAGCAGACAACTTTACACCTACAGGAATAGGAACATTCACCAGTTTACTATCATCCATATTGAACCTCTGTAATATAGTCTCGACATACTTCCTCTGGTTTAACCAGAGCATCCTCTTTGTCCAATCTCTCTTAATTTCCATGCCCAAAATATAGTTTGGAGCACCAAGATCCTTCATGTTGAATTTGGAGAACAGTTGGGTCTTCAAATCTTGGATAATTTCTTTGTCATTTCTAATCAACAACATATCATCCATATAAAAGACCAAATAAATAACACAATCACCAATTAATTTAAAATAAACATAGTGATCCTCCTTGCTTCTGGTGAAGCCAAGTCCTCGTATACAGATATCAAATTTCTGATACCACATCCTTGGTGACTGTTTTAAGCCATACAAAGACTTCTTCAACCTGCATACTAGTTCTTTCTTACCCTTCACCATAAAGCCTTAAGGTTGCTTCATGTAGATCTCCTCTTCTAGATACCCATGAAGAAATGTTGTCTTCACATCCATCTACTCTATCTCAAAATCAAATGTAGCAGCAATAGATAAAAGTAATCTAATAGAAGTAACTTTGTGGCAGAGAAAAAAAAAAAAAAAAAAAAAATCTTAGAATCCAATTCTGCGGCACATGGGAATAATCTTTTGCTACCAGCAGAACTTTGTATTTCTCACACGCCTTCTACATTCATATTCTTCTTAAGAAAAAACCCACATTTTCTCCCGATGGGCTTCCTTCTAGTAAGCAGCTCACGGATCATGATTCATTTTTTGTGCAAGGATGCCATTTCATCAACCATGGCCTCCTTCCAGAGTTTTCCATCCTCTGAATCTACTGCCTCCCTGATGGCTCTGCGATCATCATCAGTTATAGTTAAAGCAAAATTTGAGTAGAAAGAAGATGGACTAGACCTTTCTAGTTGTCTTATTTCCCGAGCTGATCTTCTCACAGCTAGAGTTTGTGGCTCTTCCTCTTCTGAGTCTTCTTCTATTGTAGAGTATGATTCATCCTCCTTTAGCTCAAACTCTATCTTCTCAGGTTCCTTTGGTAGGACTTCATGTTTAACAACATCTTTCACCTCTCTAAACACCACATCTCAGATGTACACAACCTTCCTTGTTTCCGGGTTCCAAAGCTTGTAACCTTTTAAACCATCCTTATACCCAATAAAGATGCACCTTTTAGATTTATTATCCAACTTGGTCCTTTTATGCTTTGGAACATGTACATATGCATCACATACAAATACCCTTAGATGTGAAAGAGAGGGTTTCTTACCAGTCCATACCTCATGTGGAGTCTTATCCTCCAACACCGATGAAGGTGATCTATTAACGAGATAGCATGCTGTCTCCACTGCCTCTACCTAGAATTCTTGTCCTAACCCGGTACCACTGAGCATGCTTCTTGCCTTTTCCATCAGTGTTCTGTTCATTCTTGCAACTCCGCTTTGCTGAGGTGTATATGGAGTAGTCTTCTGTCGTGCTATACCACACTTCTTACAGAACTCTTCAAATTCCTTCTTGCAGAACCCTCCACCATTATCTGTCCTCAACGCCTTTATCTTCTTCTCTGTCTGGTTTTCCACCAGAGCCTTAAATTATTTAAATCTATCAAATACTTCAGATTTCTTCTCATGTCCATGTATTCCTTGAGAAGTCATCTATGAATGAAACATAGTACACAGAATTTCCCAGTGATGGAACTGACACAGGTCCAAACACATCACTGTGCACAAGTTCTAATATCTTATTCGCCCTCTTACCACCATAAGCAAAACTCAACCGATTCTGCTTCCCATACACACAATGTTCACAGAAATCGAAATCCAGAAAGTAATTAGACATACCTTCTACCATACCATTTCTATGCAGTATCTGAAGGCCCTTCTTTCCAATATGTCCAAGCCTTTGATGCCATAGCATGATCTTTTCTCCAGAGATAGCTAGGCTTTCCGCTCCACTTTCAGGAACCATAGCACTGTTACACTCATTAATAATAGTGCTACCTTGTAGCTTGTATAGAGTTCCAGTCTGAACTCCCCGCATTAATACCAATGCTCCCCGAACCATCTTACAGGCATCTTTCTCGAACAATGTTTTTACACCTGCATCATCCATCTTGCTTATAGAAATCAGATTTCTGGCCAATGCAAGAATATGCAGAACACTAGGAAGTGTTCTAATCCTTCCACCTTGCAGCTTTAGCTTGACCTTTCCACGTCCGACGATTCTGGCCTTCCTATCATCCCCTAGGAAGACTATCATCCCCTAGGAAGACATCACCACCATCATATTTCTCATACTCGCAGAACCACTCCCTATGGGGAGTGAAGTGAAAGGATGCACTTGAGTCAATCAACCATGACTCATGATCTACATGTGTATTTGAGGAAGAAGCCAAATACACATCTCCACCTTCATCCGAGGTGGTTTTTGCCTCTGTAGAAGGAGCATCATCAGATATCTTTCCTTTCTTAGGGGATTTAGATCTACAGTCCCTTTTGTAGTGCCCTTCCTTTCTACATTTCCAACATACATTTACAAACATTCCAGGAGATTTAGATCTACCTCTAGATTTGGATCTCCCACTAGAAATCTTATTCTTGTTTCTGTTTTGGAACCTTCCTCGTACCACCTTCCCTGTGACCCCCTAATTCTGCCCAGTGAAAAGGGGGGGCTATCGCCCCCCCTCTAACGCCCCCCCCCCCTCACATGACTAGTCATGGAAAGAATATAACACATACCCAACACTCCACCTCCCTCCTCTCTTTCTCTCTCTCTCTCTCTCTCTCCCACTCCCTCCCCCCATCTCTCTCACTCTCTACCTTCCCTCCCCCATCTCCCTCTCATTCTCCCTAGCCCTCCCTCTCCCTCTCCCTCTCCATCTCTCTCCCTCTCCCGCTCCCCCATCTCCCTCTCATTCCCCCTAGCCCTCCCCCTCCCTTTCCCTCTCCCTCTCCATCTCCCTCCATTTCCCTCTCCCTCTTCATATCCCTTCATTTCCCTCTCCCTCTCCATCTCCCTCCTCCTTCATGCCCCCTCCCACTCCCCCTCTCCCTCGCTCTCTCTCTCTCTCCCCTCTCTTTCTCTCTCCCTCTCTCTCTCCCCCTCCCTCTCTCTCCCCTCCTACCTCTCCCTCTCTCTCCCTCTCGCCCTCTCTCTCTGTCTCTCTCTCTGTCTCTCTCTATCTATCTCTTCCTCCCCATCCCTCTCCCTCTCCCCTCTCTCTCTATCTCTGTCTCCCTCCCCCTCTCTCCTGCACTCTCTCTCTCCCTCTCCCTTTCTCTCTCTCTCTCCCTCACTCCCTCCCTAACTCTCTCTCTCCTTCACTCTCTCTCCCTTCCTCCCGCTCCCTGTCTCCCTCTCTCTCCCTCTCCCTCTCTCTCTCTCTCTATCTCCCTCTCCCTCCATCTCGCTCTCTCTCCCTCTCTCTCTCTCTCCCCCTCCATCCCTGCCTCCTTCTACGTCTGCCTTCCGTCCCTCCCTCCCTCTACCTCCCTCTCCCTCTCACTCTATCTCTATCCTCCTCTCTCTCCCCCTCTCCCTCTCCCTCTCCCCCTTCCCTCTCCCATTACATCTCCCTCTCCTCCTCTCCCTCTCACATTCCATCTCTCTCTCCCCCTCCCTCTCCTTATCCCTCTCCCCCCATCTCCCCCTCTCTCCTTCTCCACCCCCTCACCCTCCCCCTCGCACCTTGTCCCCCCCTATCTCCCTCTCCCTTCCCCCCTCTCTCTCCCTCCCCCTCTCCCTCTTCCTCTCCCCCCCTCTCTCTCCCTCCCCTCTCTCTACCTCTCCCTCTCCCCATCTGTCCCCGCTCTCTCTCCCTCTTCCTCCTCCTCCCCCTCTCCCTCCATCTCCCTCCCCCCCTCTCTCTCACTCTCCCACCTCCCTCTCCACCTCCCCTCCTCTCTCTCTCCCTTTCCCCTCTCTTTCTCTCTCTCTCTCCCACTCTCCGCTCTTTCTATCTCTCTCTCCCTCTCCCTCTCCCTCCGCCTCCCCCCATCTCCCTCCCCCCATATTTCTTAGTCTTCCCCCCCCCTCGCCTCCTCCCCCTCCCTCTCCCCCCTCGCCTCCGCCTCCCCATCCCTCTCCCCCTTTACCTCCCTCTCCCTTTCCCCCCTCCCGCTTTCCCTCTCCCTCTCCATATCCCTCCATCTCCCTTTCCCTCTCCGTCTCCCTCCCCCTTATCAGCCCCCTCCCCTTCTCTCTCCCTCCCCCCTATCAGCCCCCTCCGCCTCCCCACTCCCCCTCTCTTTCTCCCTCCCCGTCCCTCTCTCTCCCCCTCCCTCCATCTCCATATACCTCCCCCTCTCCACCCACCTCCCCATCTCTCTCTCTCTCTCTCTCTCTCTCTCTCTCTCTCCCTTTCCCCTCTCTTTCTCTCTCCTTCTCCCTCTCCCATTTCTTTCTCTCTTCCTCTCCCCCTTGCCCTCTATCCCCCACCCTCGCCGCTCTCTCTCTCTCCCTCTCTTTCTCTGTCTATCTCTCTCTCTCTCTTGCTCCCCCCTCCCCCTCTCTCTGTCTCTCTCTCTCCCTCCCCGTCTCGCTCCGCTCTGCCCTGCCGCCCTCCTCCCCCTTTTCTCTCTCTCCCTCTCCCTCTCCCACTCTCTCCCTCTCTCGTTCTCTATCTCCCTCACTCTCTCTCTCCCTCTCACTCCGGATCTCCTACCCTTACCTCCCTCTCTCCCCTTTGCTCCCTCTCCTCCTCCCACTCCCCTCCCCCCTCTCTCCCTCTGCCTCCCTCATTCCCTCTCTCTCTCTCTCTCCCCCCTCTCTCTATCTCTCTCTCTCTAAAAGAAAAGACTATGCATGTATATAGAAAAATGTATTTCTATGTAAAATATAAAAACTATACTACATGAAATTAAAAGATAAAGATATCACATAGTTCTATAAGAAATATAGACAAAAATATTTCTAATATTAATATAAATAATTTGACAAAAAAAATCAATACATTATAAAATTATAAATGAAAAATATATTAAAAAAAAAACTAAGAATACCACAAACTTCTAATAAATTTTGAATTAAAAATTATATTAAATAAATGTACTTGTAATATTTATTATAACATAAAACATGTGGTAAGTGGTAATAAACTTTACATTAAAAATTTATTAAATAAATATATTCGTAATATTTATTATAACATAAAACATTTGATAAATGGTAAGTATAATATTTGCTTACTTGATATTAAATTTTATAATAATTAAATTTTATTGGAATATATATATAAACTTTGATAAAAACAAAAAGCTTCGAAAGACTATCTCTATCATGAGATTAAGAGTGGTACCTTGAGGAGATCTTCCTTAGACAGCATCTGCAATCTGGTTGAGCTCACGTTGTAAATGGATGAAATTGAGGAGCAGAAGTCAACGCTATCGAAACCGCATTTGTGTATCCGCGGCATACAGTGACCCATGAATGGAACAACATACACTATTAAAATCGATCGTTGTTTTTGAATCGCCAAAAATATGCACCTTTTCCAGTTCCAGCCATCTAGCATATTATAGTAATACCCCAAGGACGATATATATGTTTTCGTTTTTTTAAATTACATTTATAAATGGAAATTAAATTCATTAAACAATTTTTTATTTAGTTATTCTTCCTTTGTCTCACAATTAAAAACCTTAATTCCTTATTTATTAGAGTATATATTATTTTAATTATAAATAAAATATTTAAGTTATATATATATATATAAATAATAAAATATTAAAGTAAAAATTAATCAAAAAATGGGAAATCATTTTTTAGTAAATTATAATATATATTATTTTAGTTATGAATAAAAATACTATATAATAAAATATTAAAGTAAAATCAATCAAAATATCATATTAAATAGATATTATTTATTCCAGATTTGTACTTAATATTAATAAAGTTTTCTAAAGTTTAATTTTTATTTATGATTTGATTAAAAAAATGAAATAAATCATGTATATGAAGATTGCATGGAAAGCATTCCAAAATTGATAATCTTAATTTTTTTTGGAACAATTTCCATGGTAACTTGAAAAAAAAGCATGAGGTCAAACCCAAAGTGCAATAAAGGGAGGGTTTCTTTCCAACCTGGAAGACGAGGTTCGGAGAATATTGGAAGGCAAATACCACGTATGTCCACCGTACACGTCAGCTAAAACGAATAAACACGATGAGTGGTTTTGAAAATCGGTTGTAGGGTTTTAGAGAGCTAGAGGTTTTAAGTTCAATTCTCGGTGGATGGAGGGATAATATTGTTCTAGATCTGTGGAAAAAATGTGTAGCCAATGGCAGTGGAGCCATGTCTGAGGAAGCCAAAGATTTCAGAAATAAAGTTGAGAAGGCGAAGTAGAAAAACGCAGTAGAAAGAAAAGAAAATTGTGAACGTCATGCCAATGCTCTGCTCTAATGTATTAGCTTTCAAAATCTTCTACGTTCTATGTTTTGGCTTTTGGCTTTACGCTTCAGTTTTCTTTGTCAGATTCCATAACTTAACAGAGAAAAATAACTTTTGGAGGAATATGACTAACTGTGAAAGAAGGTAATCTCTTACGTATAATTCTCACAAACCTCTCTCGTAAACCCAGTTTCATTTTAGGTGAATAAATTGTAACCTCTCTCGTAAACCCAATTCCAATTTACGTGAATAAATTGTATTTGGGGATGATATCCAAAAATACAATTTATGGGTTTAGAATCAAACAGAGTTTGAAGATTGTAAAAATGCCCAAAATGGAACAGACGGAGTTGCAAAAGAAATATTGTTTGTTGCAAAAGATGTCAAAGAAATATGGTTTGTTGCAAAAGATGAGATCTCAAAGTTTCCCCTTTAGGGTATTTATTTCTAGAGCTACCAACTCTTAAGTGTCGTGTTGTTACTTGGATGATTTTTCCTACTTATTTCTTTTTATTCAAGTCTATTTATCTAGTTATTCCATTAAGACAAAACTTCATATTTAAGACAAAAACTGTTTGAGACACAAATATTTTAAGACAAAACTTTATATTTAAGATTCGAGCCAAAACTTTATATTTAAGACATGGTGTATTTTTTTCATACACCATGTTAAGCACACACATGGTGTATGAAAAGAATAGACACACACACAAGAGACTCAACACACAATGAAAGATAAGCGTGAGGCTTTCTTATTTTTTCCATTATACATGATGTACATTTATAATACAATGGTGTGACTCTTGGTTTCATATTCCAAGGTCACTTGGACTCCATTGTGACTTTTCGCATTCCACACCTACCCATGTAGGATTAGGTGTTCCAACATCCCTCCTTAATCCGAAGGGGTATGTGTGAGTCCAAGAAAAGAGTTGTAATACAAATCTGCAAAGTATACATGGCAGCACTTGGGCTGAATCAACTCTCTGAAATGTTGGAAAAAAGAGGTGGTTTAAGGATGACCACCAACACTGGAACGCAAAACTTGTTGCAGTTCCCGGAACTCTTCCAAAAATGGCAAGAAGCTGAAAGCTTCTGCTAGAGGAATTGTCCCTCATATAAAAAAGGGAGACCTTCAACCTAAAAGAAGGGAGGTCTACTACCTGTGATGGTTTTAGGATTACCAACAACTCTGGAATGCTTGAAGCATTTCCTGGAACTCAACCAAAGCTGGCAAGAAGCTGAAGGCTTCTGCTAGAGAAAATGTTCCTCATATATGAAAGGAAGACCTTCGACCTAAAAGAAGGGAGGTCTACTACCTTGTGATGGTTTTAGGTTATCCACCAACCAAAGATGATGGTTTTAGGTTATCCACCAACCAGAGGCATGCTCATGGGCATCCGTGTCTCTGGCTACATCTCTGAATCTGGAATGAAGAATTGTGGCTCAAGCTCGCTTGAACTCTGGCTACAACTCTGAATCTGGAATGAGAGATTGTGGCTCAGGCTCGCTTGATCTGTCGTCGAAGCTTGTACATGACCACCATTTTCCCCCCGTCAGGGATAAGGTGAGATGATGGCGAAAAATCAACTGCAAGTTTGCTCAATATCTGAGAACAAGTTCTGACATGTGTTTTAAACATCTTCTTGGCTGCTGATGCCCATTGCCAAGAAGCGATCCATCAAAGATGAATCTTTGTTCTTGCAGGAGGCTGAGGCTTGTTTCTGAAGCATCTATGTGAAGAATGAGTGTGCCGACCACAGTGCTTGCATGGATGAAGATCAAAACAGTGATCTTTCATATGGCCAAATCGATCACAGTGTTGGCATTTTACAATCTGTTGTGGAAGCGAAACAGGGTCTGGAACAGCTGCAAGTGAACTGTCATACAGGAATCCGGCACTCTGAAATTTGATAAGCTTGGTGTAGTCTGGAATATGAGAGGACACATCCTTGTCATATCCAAGACCAGTTCGGTGCTTGTTATGGACAAGCTCTTCCCAAGGTCTGATGATGGGCTTGAGAAGTGCAGGTTGGGCTGCTGCATCTGCATGTACATCTACTCTAGTACAAGGAACTGAATGAGGATCATCTGTAACTTTATCTTCTTTCTTCTGATGGGAGTCTTTCACAATCTTCTGAAAAGAAACAGGTTCAGAATGGTGACTCTTTTGCTGAAGTTCGTATTGCTGAAGCTGAGATTCCAACTGCAAAAACTCAATCTTTTCTTGTGCATCTTGTAAACAAATCTGAATATTACAAAGAGCATTCTTGCTCATTTTTATCATGTCATCAACATTTGAATGAATGAGGTTATTCAAGAATTCTAATGCCTCATTGATTTTGGCCATTTTCAACAACTTAGGCTCAAAAAATGAAAGGGTGTTGGCTACAACCGAAAATGCACCCGTTTACAATGTGATGCAACAAGAAATACAAATGACTCAAGAGGACTTCCAACTATGGAAAGTACAAAATCTACACCTCAAATGATGGAGGGCAATCAACAATTTTCAACAACTCAAGTACTGATTGCAACTATGAAGAAGCAATACAATGTCAACTCAATACAATATTTCTACAAAAATATTTTGTAAATGTGCAGCTGAAAACACTTGTGCAAAAGGCCTTTAAGGCAACTGAATTTTCTTCTTCAAATAGATGTTTTAAAAATGATGGCAAACTTGTCTTCTCATGTAAAATTCTTCAGAAAATCACCCTTCAAATCAATGCCACAAATCACAATGCAAATCTGCAATTTTCTCTATGTATTCAGTCCATCTTCTTCATATCCCATTTC
Source organism: Pinus albicaulis (assembly GCA_034641835.2). Lineage (NCBI taxonomy): Eukaryota > Viridiplantae > Streptophyta > Pinopsida > Pinales > Pinaceae > Pinus > Pinus albicaulis. The sequence continues at coordinate 1,593,283,019 of CM076575.1, read as the reverse complement.
CTTCAATTCTGCTGATCATTTCTCTCTTTCCTCTTTCTCTCTGCTGTTTTTTTTTTTAATTAATTAAAAAAATGGGAATAATTAAAAATGGAGGGGAAGGGGATTAATTAAAAGGAGGGGGAATTAAAAAAGGATGGGAAATTTATTTGAAATGGGAGAGGGCTTAAAATAAATTTAAAAAAGCGAAGGGAATTAATAATTAAAAATGGGAGTAATTAAAAAATGGGTAGGGAAATTTATTGAAAAAGGGAAATGTTAGTAAAAAAGAGATTATTAAAAAAAGGGAAGGGGGGTGATTTAAAAAGGGAGGGAAATTTATGGGAGAGAGGTATTATATGAAAGTGGAGTCGAATATTAAAATGAGGGGATTAAACATCATTTTTTTTTTTTAATATAAAATTGAAAATTCGAATTTTAAAATTAAATGGAAGGGCCGTATGGTAAATGGGGGGAGGCTGTATTAATTATGAGAGGGGTATTATATTTATATGGGAGGGAAATTTATTAAGGAGGAGGGAAGATAATATGGAGGGAAGATTATATTGAGGGAGGGGAGAGCGTTTGAGGGGGCGTAAGTCAGTTAGGGAACAACGTTGAAAGGGAGTTAAGGGAATGGCATTATAAGGAGGGGTCAATTGCAAGGTGAGTATATGCGTTTCAAAGCATTGTGAGAATCGTGGGATGGGGTAACGTTGTGAGGGGGCGGGTAGATGTTTGAGGGCGTGTAGTAGAGAGTTATGAGCAGCGCGTGGTGAGGGGGTTGTCAAGAGGAGTGAGGGAGTGTATGGGTAGCGTGTGAGGAAGAGGCCGGTCAGAGGCTGTGGGAAATAGCGCAGGCGTGAGCGAATAGGTGAGTAGGAAGAGTGTATTGGCGGATCGATGAGGGTGCAGGTGCGTGGATAGTGTATGCAGAATGGGAGGGCGTTAAATAAATTAAAAGGGGATAAGGGGCAGCGTCTAAGGGGGAGGGAGAGGACGCGTGTGAGGGGGAGGGCCTGTAGACGGATGAGGGAGTTGGGGTTGACTTGCAGGGGGCCCACGTAGATTGCAGGGTAGGGTAGGTTAAGGGAAAGCGTTGCAGAGTGAGGGCGGTGTGAGGCCGCAAGGAGTGAAGCGTTGGGGTGTAGGCCCGGATAGAAGGGTGGACGGGGTTTGCTGTGGGGAGAGTGAGGTGAGCGATAGGTGTAAATTGTTGTAGCAGATGCGTGGGTAAGGTTAGGATAGATGCAGGTCGAGAGGGGTGTCGAAAGGCCAAAAATTCAGAATTTTTTTTTTTTTAATTTTTTTTTTTTATATAACAGCAGAGAGAAAAATCGACTCTAAAATAACAGCAGAATTTCACTAATATACAATAGAGGTTGGCAGAATTTTGCAATGAAACGCAGGTACAAGACTCGAAAATTTTCCAGAAAATTGCAGAAATTTCATGAAATATAGCAGCAGTAGAATACTTTCTTCTTTCAAATATAGAGCAGAATTTTCTGGAACTTATAGCAGTAAAAAATCCAAAATTTTGCAGGAATCTTCGAATGAAAAACTCAGAAATTCTTTTTCATTAAAACCAGAAACCTCTTCAGAAATCAACTTTAAACAATTTTCAGCAACTCTTTCAAAATGATGCAGATTTTAATGAGCAGAAATTGCAGGAAGAAATCAACCTTCAGACATGCACAATGTTGCTTTTCTCCAAACCAGTGTCTGAACGCTGGGATTTTGAATGCTGCTCCTCTTCAAAACACTTCTGAATGGCGGCAAAAACACTGCTGCAGAAACTCTGAGTGCTGCAAAAATGACAAGAATTTTTGCAGATATGCACAGGCCATAAACACAAATGGCTCACTCAAATTGAAGCAGGGCCAACAATCGCCCATTCTGATACTATGTTAAACACCATGTTAAGCACACACATGGTGTATGAGAAGAATAGACACACACACAAGAGACTCAACACACAATGAAAGATAAGCGTGAGGCTTTCTTATTTTTTCCATTATACATGATGTACATTTATAATACAATGGTGTGACTCTTGGTTTCATATTCCAAGGTCACTTGGACTCCATTGTGACTTTTCGCATTCCACACCTACCCATGTAGGATTAGGTGTTCCAACAAATTTATATTTAAGAAAAAATAGTTTTAGAAAAAAATATTTTAAGGAAAAACTTTATATTTAAGACAATGGCCACTTAAGACAATGAAAATTAAGATGAAACGCATTTAAGATAGTTAACAATTAAGAAAAAACCATATCAATTTAAGATAATATTATCTAACACCTACAAAATTGACTCCAACTATGCGTCCTAAGTCCACCAACTTGCAGGCTACTATTTTATCACGCTTATAACAAAGATGTTATTTCACTTACCATTCACGTTATCTTATATAGAGCCAATGATTTGTTGGGTTCTTCATTTTGTGGGGGTAGCCAACTCTGAAAAACACAACAACTTTTCTTGCAATGATTTTTTGGACATCAATTCATACATTGTCCCTTCGATCTCTATTGATACAATTAGAGACAACTTGTATTTCATTGCATTTGGGAAGTAAGCATAGAGATTTTGTTAGAACTAGGTTTATACTTTCAAAAAAGAGACAAAATGTTTTGAAAACAAGTTAAAAGTTTTATTACAAGAAAAGTGGGCTTAAGTGTAAGACTAGGTAAATTTTTGGTGTGAAAAGGTGACATAGAAGTTAAAAAATCAGGTTAAGAAAGTTGTTTATGTCATGCCAATTTTTTTTACCCAAGTCTTGTACTAATTGGATGTTAAAAATAAATGGTGCTACGAAATATTTTTGTAGTGCCCTAGAAATATTTTCATATCGCCTGCAAAATTTTGAAGAAAAAAAGTTTTATAACTATCACTTCGGACATTTACAATGCTTTTAAAGTTTTTGATGATATTCAACCTATGATATGACTTGATGTGATGATTTGAGGTGTTTTCAAAACGTTAAAAAGGGTTTGGAGAGAAGGATGGCTAAAACTAGAATTGTGTGCAAATCAACTATTTCCATCAAACCTAGGGGATTGGCTGGTAGTAGATAATGAAATTGTTAGCAGTTTTTGATAGTGTGTGGTAGAGTGCTCAGTTTTTCTTAGTTAAGTAATGGGAAAGTCAGGCCATGTGATATGATTTGAACTAGATGGAGTATGGTTTGAGGTATATGATGAAGTTGCACCTTTATTCAGAAATGGAGGACGAGAGTCGATTTTCCAACGGTTTTATGGTTACAATCTGAGTTGGTGTTATTATTTTATTCACTCTTTTGATGGAAGAAGAGCTCATATAAGAGGAATGGAGTTTACAATCACTAAAGATTCAATAGCATAATCCATGGGGTTTCCTACCGAGGGTGAGTAGTGGTTAAATAAAGGAATGATGCAGAATGTGGATCTTAACTTTTCCTAAAAGGAGAACATCAAAAGCCTAATTGGAGCATGGGAATCTCCCAAAAGATGTTGAAGCCTTAATGGTCTAACATTCTAAATATTGTGCAACTCTTTTTCCATGTGAAGGCAGGTATTCCAAAATCTACCTTTACTAAATGATGTTTCTATGTCATTTAGTTAGTTTTTGAAATATGAGCTTACCTTATTTCTTACATCAAATTTTGTTTAAAATGTCCATGGGGCTAGAACCAAACAAGAAATATTACCTCATGATATATGTCACCATGGTCTGATTAAGATATTATATATACATGATTTAGTTAAGCAAATACAAACCCCGAGGAAGAGGACATGGAGAAACCTTGCACCCAGAAGACCAAGAAAGGGTAAGGCTGAAACTCATGTTGAAACCCTAGCCCTCGAAATAGAGTTTGAATCTAGTCATGTGCCTGTTGAGAAAAAACTTGTAAAGGAACCAAAGATTAAGGTCTATGAAAAGAGAACAAGAAGACAAAATACACAAATGTTATAAAAAGAGGAAGTAATACATCAAGCAGAAAAATATGAGGAAGGAAAGCAGAGTATGGAAATAGGGGATGAAGACATAATAGAGCCTAGGGTTTTCCATAGGAAACCCTATACTCATCCTAAAAATAAATTAAGACTGAGTTTTAAGGAAAAGATTAGTCCTAAGCTAAAGGAACCATTGATAAATAATGAATAAGAGAATGTGAAGTCTTCAAAGGGAAATAAAAGGCTACATAACAAGGAAAAACAAAGTATGTAGGAAGGAAAGGGAAATGAGCTTTAAAAGCTAGCAGAACTTTACAAAAAGGTAATAGAAGGATGACAAGAATCAAACACACTTTGAGCCTCCTTGCTCAGACTGCATAAGTTATGAAAGAATGATCAAGTTACCTCATTGACAAGGCAATATATGAAACCCTAATTTTGTTCAAAAAATCCTATTTTATGTCAACGTTTTGGAATGCTCCATTTTATCTTTTTTGACAATCAGGTAATTGTTGACATGTTATGGAAATATGTGATAAAGATTTTGTAGCTAAAGGAGAGCATAAAATACAAGTCAACATAATAAAGAAGGGCCTTAAAGAGTGTAAATAGTTACAAAATACATTTTCACAGTTTCAAAAGATTTCATAGGTTCATGTATCAGTTTTGATACAAAGGAGGAATATGAGTTACAGTTCTAGATATGAAGCCTACAAGGGTGTGAAAAATTTCAGTCCTACACATCAACTATGACTCGTCCTTTTCCCAGAAGAATAGCAGAGTATGTGTACAACAATTTTAAAATGCTTTGACTAATGTTTAAATGTCAAATAGAGATCCGAATAGCTAGAAGGATAAGTTTTTAATTATTATTTGTAAATTAAACTCTCAAATATTGTAAATTTTTTACAGTTATTTTGGAATCAAGAGGCCTTGTTTGGATGTGGTGGGTTTGTATCTTTATATTTTTTTAAAAGACAGTGCAGTAGAATAAATGTTGCTAGATTTTCCCTGAGGGTTGTTGTCGTGAAGGAGAAATAAGCAAAAACAACATCCCTTGCCATGGAAGGGGGAGGTAAACGGAAGAACGTAATGGTTGTAGGAGGGGATGGTTACTGTGGATGGGCAACAATTTTGCATTTATAAAACATAGGATACCAAGTTGCCACTATTGATAGCCTTATTTGTAGGTTGTTTGACCAAAAATTTGTGATCGACTCTCTAACTCCCATTGTATCAATTCAGAAGAGAATAAAGAGATGGAAGCAAGTCTCTGGAAAAGATCTTGACTTATTTTTGGGAGATGTTTGTGATTTTTATCTCCTTGTAGAGGCTTTCAATTCCTTTAAACTTGAGACAGACATACACTTTGAAGAAGAAAGGTTTTCTCCTTATTCCATGATAGAAAAAGGAAGAGCAGCTATACTCAACATAACAATGTGATCAGAACCATGAATGTTCTTTTTGTTATCAAAGCATTTATCGTGGAATGCCATTTTGTTAAACAGGGTACCATGGAAAAATATGCTATATTATCTCTACTCCTTATAGTTTCACAAACTCTTATGGGAACTCATAAGACATTTGGGTGAAATGAAGCTCTTTCTTCTATTAATGCATTGGCCAAGTGCCCTAGGTTGGATGGTTCAAGTGATTTTCCCATTTATCCTCAATGACCTAGAGAAAAGGATCGTACTCACTATATGATGACAAGAACCTGTAAATTTAGAGTTGACTACGAGTTTGATCATACCCCTTTGGGTTCCATCTGGTGGAATTGTAAACTGGAAATAGGTAACCATTAACTCTGTATTTATATTTAATTTAATTGAGTTGTAACTTAGTACTTATAGTAGCTTATTTTCTCTTATGTTATACATTTTTAGCATATAATAATATAGAGGTTACTTTTGATTGTAGTATATAATTCTCCCCTAACAATATGTACCTTATTTAATAAAATCCCTGATTTTGTGATCGAAAAAAATTGCAGACTGTCCAACATATTCAATCATACATATTTTGATGACCATTCACATCTTCCCCATTGTTATGGCTTCTGTGCAGTTTTATGATTTGTATTTCATATCTTGTCTTCAATATCTGTTTATTCAGAAACAAAAGAAAGGGTGGATTTATGTATAATTCATAAACACAAATATGTTACACTTTTAAATGGAAACATTTGTCTCATGATTGAATGTGTCCTTGTATGTCTATTCTTATGTATTCCCCAATTTCTATTTTTGATTGTATGAGTGAGTTTTGTTCTTCTATTCTCAACCAAAATAAATGTATTTTTTCTGCTCTTTTCCCATGTGATTTTCAATGGGCTAAATGAACTACTTACCATATTAGGATGTTGAATCATCTCCAAACAACTTCCACTCATATATGAGTTTGATTATGCTGAGAGGCACTTTCCAACCTAGTATGGTAGAGATGATATAAGGTCTTGTAAAAATTTTGACTAAGGAAAAATAAATAAAAATTAACATAGAAATTCTACATTAATATTATTATTTTTATTAATTTTTGTTGGGAAAACTTGACGTGGTCAAGTTACTGGGTTTTTGAGCTCTAGGTTTATGGGAACCCATGGTATTGAGTCTATTAACACATGGTATTCATGTGGAATCCTATTTAAAAGGAAAAATTAAACCAGCCTAGATCCATCTTAACACTGGATCTACAAAGGGCTGAGAGGGATCAAATCTCTTTTCACTCTAAAGGAAATTTTCATCTCAAGACATTTGATCTCTCGTGTTGCTTGGAAGATCTATAGTTAATATGGATCTAGGTTGGTTTGTCCAACATAGAGTTCCAATGTGCTCAAGTTTGATTGCTCAAGTGTTGTATGTGAAGTTCGAAGGTATGCGAGAAGTAGGTTCTATAGGAACAAACACAAAGAGAGAAAGGAAAGGTAAACAAGATAAAATCTATTGAAAAATATACTTGCTAAGGTCACTTGGTGGAATTCAACCTAGGTGGGGAGGATAACACTCCTCCCAACTATCTGGACTAGATCAATTTGACAAAATTAACATATCTTGTTGGACATTGGGTTCAATGCTTTCCATGTGTTTCATGACATGGACTAACCACCTCTCATGGATCCTAAATCTGTTGATTGTAGCGGAGACTAAAGCCTACAAGTTTTTTTCTAACGATAATCATGATTCCAACAAGTGGTATCAGAGCAACAGGTCTCAAGTTTGAAACTCACCCGGCTCGCATTTGGGGGAGATTGTTGGACATTGGGTTCAATGCTCCCCATGTGTTTCACGACATGGACTAATTGCCTCTCATGGATCCTAACTCTGGCGATTGTAGTAGAGACTAAAGCCTACGGGTTTTGTTCTAACGATAATCATGATTCCCGCAGATCCTTGGCTATCACAATAATTTTGAATTATGTGGTCAAAGTTCTATGGTAGTATTTGTTATTTTTTGTGCGTGTGCCAATCTAATTAGCCCCAAATTTCATATTATAAGAATAAGTACACTTGATTACGTGTCTATTTTTTTCTGAAATAAATATAAATCGATCTTCCAGTCTGGCGAACTTATTAATCTGATATGTTATAAGTGGACTGTGGGCTATGTGGAAATTATTTACTACGGGCAAGTGTTAGTATGTTATTAATTTTTTTATATCAAGGAATCAATATTATTTTCCCCTAAATAGTGTGTCTGATCTTATTCTTAGATAGCACATCCCATTTGTGTTAGGGAGTAATTTGTTTCACCTAGACTAAATTAAACTGATAAATTTGATAGATCCTTGGTTTTCACAACAATTATATGTTTGAAGTTCTGTTGTAGTACTTGTTACTGTTTTGTGTTTTTGAATCTAATTAGCATCAAATGCAGACAATAAATATAAGCACACTTGATTGCACATTTCTGTTTGTGAAGAAAATAGACATTTGTCTTCCAGTCTGGAAAACTTAATAATGTAATATGTTTGAAGTTCTATTGTGGTACTTGTTACTGTTTGTGTCTGTGCCAATATAATTAGCATCAAATGCAGATAATAAAGATGAGCACACTTTATTACACATATGTGTTTGTTAAGTAAATAGGCATATGTCTTCCAGTATAGAAAAATTATTAATGTGATATGTTATCAGTGGACTATGGGCTGTGTTGTGGCAATTAATTACCACTTGCAAATGTTAATATGTTATTAATTTTTTATATTAAGGTATTAGGATTACCTGCACCTAAATAGTGTGTCTGAACTTATTCTTTAGAGAGAAAATTTGAGTTGAAATAGGGAGTAATTTTTTATATGAAACATTTATTCCTTTAGCAAATAAAATTCATAATCATGGCCTTAATTGTATTTCTCTCATATGGTATGACTCTTACCATCCTTAAGTAATTGTTTTTTGAACCTTGACATTCAGATTGTAGCAAGAATAATAGATTTACAGTTATTGTAGTTCTAGCCCCATATTGAACTACTACTTGTAGTGTTATTAGATGAACTTTCTATTGGGTATATACGAGTTTATTGTAAATTTCAATTTAAAGAATGCTAGAGTAAGTTTCCAATTTTCTGTAACTTTTGAATTAGTATATCCAATCTTGTAAGGTCGACAACATTTCCAATTTGCTGTAACTTTTGAATCAGTATATCCAATTTGATGGGACCAATAATTTTACATCTTTTGTGTGGCTCTAGGTTCCATTTGTTGCCACAAGCAGTGAGTTCCCACTAGAGAGGCTAGGCAAGCTTCAGTGTCTTGTAAGTTAAACGAATAAATTTTTTTTTCTCTTAGCTGACATCCTTCTAATATTGTTGTAATTTAGATTTTGTTTATAATTTTATATTTATTTTGATGTTGTTTAATTTAGGTTTTTGTTGGGTTTTGTATTTTCATATTCTTGACTTAGTACTATATGAAAACTAGCATCTAAAAATTTGGTTCAAAATGCAAGTTCCACCATCCAAAAGATAGTTTGGCAACCTTAATATCATAGGAGAATGTTGATGGAAGTGAGATACTTAAGTCATTATATGTTTTCAGCCATTATTTTTTGTCTTCCATTTAATATGATATGTAATCAATCCTTAAATTTATATGCTCTTGCCTTTGCATGTCAAACCTATTTTTGTTTCACTACTATAGAGGCTCCGTGAGCTTGAGTGCACTGTAAGATACTCAGTGATGAGTTTTGTGTTTTCATGTTCTACAATTGTTTCTAATCAAATTATATTTTTTCTTCCGAACTATTGGTTTACTGAATTTCCTGTTGTGGATATCATTTTTTTTGTCAAGAGAGGTATTTGTGTATGGTGCCAAGTGCAAGTTTGATCTTCCAAAGCACAAAGGGAAATATTTAAAAATTAAAGAGCACAAAGGGGGATCTTTAAAAATATAAGAGAAAAAAGGGGATGGGGATGCTGCTGTAACTATTGGAACATATGAATAAGGGGTTTCTAGAGTTGTAAATGGGAAAACAATGGTCACACCTATAAAGCTTGCTATAATGCACAATTCCAAGGGCTTACTAATTAGACCTGTGAGTATTTGTTTGGATTTATCTATTTCTTAATGTATGGATAAAGGATTATGTCATCAGTAATTGCGAATTAATTTTTTTTCATTTCAAAATCACCTTGGTTTATTGTTTTATATGGTTATTAGTGTTGTCTAGATCTCTGCAATGATGAAAACCTAGGTTGGATTTCCCTTATCTGTTATATTTGATGTAATTCATTGGAATATGGTTGGATTTATTGCCTTCTATGTCTATGCTTGTGGTTTTGTATTGATATTTTTTGGGCTCTCTATCAATTTTTTTCACTTCTAGGAATGCTTTGGTTTTGTTTTGCTCTAATTATTGTGGATCCTAAGATTTTGTAGGGTGAGACAGATTGCCCATTTTATGTCAAAACAAGGAGGTAATTTTATAATGTGATGCCTTTATTTTATCAAATCATGGAGGGAATTCTGAAATTATTATTGATGTCATTATATATGTATGAGTAAATGGAGTGATATTATTATTATAGTGTTAGTTTAAAACAAGCGTATGTTTTATTAAAATCCTACAGGTTGATTAGAATAATTTTTTATACAAAATTTACTCGTTGATTTTACCTGTGGTTAAATATTTTGTGTGGCTGCAAATTTGGATCAAATTGCTGATAAAATCATCCTGATATGATATGTAAGTTTTAGCTTGATTAGAGAAGTATGGATGATGGATTTTGTTAAACTTTCCCATTGCCAGATTTTGCAGCCTTGCAATAACTAATATGACTAATCATTTTTTATTTCATGATGCATTAGTAAATATGCCACCAATTGTTATGCCATTTTCAGCCAATAATCAACCTTTAGTTGGCTATTTAGGGGTAAGTTGGAGCCTCCTTTATATTTTAGAGTAATTTTTCTACAGTGTTTTGTATGTTTTTTATCAAAATATCTAATGCTGACATTGAGCTCTTCTTTAGCTAAGTTTTTTTGGTTAATTAAATATATTCTACCACCATCTTTTCTTTAGTGTATTCTACTGATTTGTTGACTATTATTCATATGTTTTTAGATGCTTCCCCAACATAGTTTAGGAGCTCCTATTACTCCGCAGAGGCTTGGAGAGATGGAATATACAATGAGTAATTTATTATTCACTGTTTACCTTGTTTATATATACATTTATCTGTGTAGATATGTTTCATATAACTACTTTCCCCTTGTGATGATTTAGGGACATGGTTTGTCACTATAGGGGAGCATAGAGCATTGACAGAAATTTTCCTTTGGCTAGGAATGACTATCTAAAGAGTGATTAAATGTATGTTACTACTACTTTCTTCTGAAATTATGGTTGGTTGTCTGTAGCATTGCTATATTGTGTTTTCTGGTTGAAAGTTGTCAGTCACAATGTCACATTCAAAATAATTCAAAAGTCCAATTGAAGCAAGCAATGTGGATAAAATTATTTTGATCGAAGGATTACAAGTGGAATCATTCCAAACGCTTCTATAAATATAAGCTTCATAATGCTTATCAATGGTTGATGCGTACTTTTTAGGTTGAATTCAATACCAACTTGAGTAGAGATTTTGAATTAGAAGCCTACACAATGGGCTTCCTCTTATTATGATGAGTCCAACAACCCCATATTTAGCATTACAAAGGAAACTTTAGTGACATTCGAGTTAGTGGCCTTCAGCTTAAAAATCATTAGTGGGGGGTATCTATTTGGGAAAAATAACCTAGAAAATGCACCTGGATCCAAGTGTTGTTGTGTGCTCTGTGTAAATTCAAAATCATGGGGCATATCACTTGGTACGACTTGAGCCTTGTTGGGGACTATATTAGATATCCACTTTTGTCAACATAACAAAGCTTGACAAAAGTGTCTTATATAATTTATGAAACACTTACAAGTGAACTTCTAGTACATTTGGAGGCTTCGTAGTAGAGTACAGCTCAGCTAAATGTATGTTTGGTGTGTAAAAAATGTAATGAATAACATTTGTACGTCAAAGGCAACGCTGCAAGCCACTACTATAACATGTTTTTGTATGGTTAGTATCACATTTTCCGTAATGTGACTGAAAATTCAAAAGGGATGAAAAAAAGTACAAAATTATAACCTTATAGTCAGGTAATTATCTGGAAGTGCCTCAGTTTGTAGTGGAAAAAAATAGTATTTTGTCACAGTACAATATCTTTTTTGCATAAAAAAACTTGCCTATTTGTCCCTATCACATCAATTTCCTTAGTTATTCTTAATATTAGTCCCATTGAATCAAAATTACTATTGTGATTTTGGTAAATAGGCCTTTGGATAAGGTCCTTCTTTTTCCTTTGGTGGCAAGAGATAGATGGAGTGGCTTTTACGGAACCGAAGTCATTGAGAACTACAAACAATTCTTATTAGCAGCAGTTGCTAATTGTCAACCACTTGTCCTTGTATCTTGTGTGTCTTCTTAGGATGATCATTCATCCCTTCTAACACTTATTGCATGATTATTTAATGCATATCCTACAAGGTTGATTTCATATATCTAATGGCCCATATTTTTGTTTTTAATTTTCACTTGCTATGGTTTTTTATTTTTCCTTCCTATTTGAGATTACACTAGGGCTGGTGCACTTGATCTTATTAGTTTTTCTTCTTGATGTTGTTGGTATTTTTTGTATATGGAAGAATTATGAATTGAACAAGTTTTGGGGTTGTTCTATATTTTATTTTTTTATGGCTGGAAGACTCACTATCTAGGGTTGTTTTGTGTCCATATTCTACCTTAACTATGGAAATTTTGGCATGAAATAGTATGGCTTAATGTGTTGGTTGTTGATGCTAGTATTTTTTTTAAGTGTAGTCTTCTCCAACCTCATTTGGAGTTGATCTGAATTTTTTTCTTAATATTAATTTCCCTAAGGGCTGCCATAATTCCTTTTTCAGATTATCTCATTTCACTAGGATTTTACTAATCTACAAGTGCTTTCTACAACACTTACCAGTAAGTGTTTACATAATCTTATTTGCACAAATTTTGAAGGGTTTTCAAGATTTTTTCCCTTTTAGGGCTTCCTAGGAGGGCTCACTAGAAGCTATATGTAATGGAGAAGTGCTCTGCAGAGGATTTTCTATGTTATTTAGTTAATATGTGAGATTAATGTCTGGTGTAATTTTTTGTAAGGGCCACTGAACTAAGGTATCAGAATCACCTTTACAATAGGGTTTTAAACCCTTCTTGGCCCCTTTTGTTGGTTTTCTTGAAGACTCATGGACACTTCATTTGTAAGACCAAATGGATTTTTCTTATGATACACATATGGTTGTGTTCTTTGTAGATTGAACTATATTGGTTTTATATGGTGATGTTCTTGGTATTATCTCCACATTATTTGGAGACACTATTCATATATTTAAAGGCTTGGTATTTATGTATTAGATATTATAGTTGGTGATGTGAGTCCTACTGAGCTATATGAAATGATTCATATTGGCACTAACAAGCCTATATGCTTCTTGTTTGCAAAGGGTCACTGATATAAACTCTTTTGATGCAGTTTCCACTCACAGGTCTGCAGGATCACGGGATGACCTAAATTTTGTATTGTTCAATTTTAGCAAGGGTTTTTGCTTAAAATCTATTCTAGTCAACTCTTTATTATATTATATTGAGGTGGTTGGGACCAATCTATATTAACGGGTCTGTAATTGCTCTTAGGGAGGGCGTTCCACCTTAGAGTGTGTACAAATATTGTACAAATACATTGTTTGATCAGGAGATAAGTGTTGTCTTATGCCCAATGCTTTAGTTCCCTGTGGTGTTTCTCTTGTTCATGATCTTCTTTTCTCTTTGTGTGTTTTGTTTTTTTTTATGATTTAGGGTGTGTTATTGGTTCTATTTGATCCTTTTTTATCTCTCATGATCTCAACACTTAGTGACCTTTTCTCTCTAGGGAATTCTGACAAGAAACACACCTTAATTATCATCTAGAGTTGAACTGTGTTGGAGTTTCTAGAAACTAGCCACTGAGAATTGGCAATCTTGTCAACAATCTAGTTCCGAAATTAATTTTTCCTTAGCATCAATAGGTCTATAAATGTTACCAAGGTTGAAAATTCAACTTTTTAATGGGTTTGTGCCCCACCCCACAACTGAAGCAAGGCTAGTAGAAACTAAAGTGACAATCTTCCTCTTGGCATCCATATGACTAGAAATAATATGACCAAATTGGAAATATAATTTAGGATCATTTGAAGTAAAAAGACAATTAACTTCTGTAAACACAAAATATGTAAACTAGGGATCATAATTCTAATGTTATGAACTATGAATTCTATAAAGGGGTGCATAGCTTCTCGAAATTCATGAGGTCATTATCATTGTGGATTGGCAGTGATTTAGTCCATATTCTTTTACCTTGTAATGTTTCGGTGAATCCATGCATTTAAGCCTATAAATTTGTATCCAATTTCCCATATTAGGATCCTAATTGGGTCATTCCATATATTCCCCATAAGTTGAAACTGTAGGATTTCCAGCAGTTGACACTGTTATAGTGGCCGCTTTCTTTATTTAAGAGTTCTTCTTCTTTTAGGTGACATGAACCCATCTTTGTTATTAACTTGAGAGACATTTTGAGCTTGGTGCAGAGGAGTAGAATCAATCGAGTAGTTGGGGCATTAGGTCTAACCATAGTGGGGCAATCCTGAATTCTATGGCCAAGTCTTTGGCACCTGAAATAGGGATTCTAGAGGTTGATGTACCTCATTGGATGTTTAATAACTTTGTCCCCAACTTTAATTCAAAGAACTTTCTTGAAATAATTTTATGGATAACACCACAACAGGCACATAAATTCTATCTAGAAAGCCTTAAAACTGCATAGGAAAGTTAGGTAATTCAACCCACTCAGAACAACATATTTGGGCAGATTATTTGGACGATAAACTCTCATCTATGAAGATAACACCACTAAGGTGATCTTAGAAAGCTAAGGGTCATGGAGCACAATATCAAGTGTAACTCTACTTGAAGCAAAGATAGAAGAAAAACCTTGTGTGAGGGTTTCGGGTTTGGAGAGTGCCACCATGTGGCTCTTGGAATTCCTAATTCAGGCCCCAAAAATGGCCTGGAATAATCTGGTGGATGGAACAATGAGGAGTTTGTGTTTTTTGAACATGTCACAATCACCATATTGCTCAATCGACATAAATATCCATTGTAATGTCATTAGGAGTAGTTCATTACCTTGTGGAAGGTTTTTGGTACAAAATTTTATGGCACTTTTCGGTGGAACCATTGTCATAGTTAGAATATGAAACACTTTTATGGATGATAACCATGTTTTAATGATCAAATGGCCTGTTTTTGGGTCATGGGATGCAATTAAGATGCCCCTTTGTTGTCTTGGGACAGATGTAATGACCACTTGGAGACACTACAGGCTAACTAAACTTTCATGATAAGTAATGAATACAGCAATGCACAAGGGATGCATATAGACCTGAGATTTTTTTGTGGTTGTAATAAGGATTCCAATATTTATAAATTCACAACACACATTGTAGGTTGTTTGATTTGTCTTTCTTTTATTTTAATGTTAATATGACTCATGTGTATGCTTTGAAGGCTGCAACATTTTATTATTATTTATCATTGTTATTTTTTGGGTAGTATTTTTAATAAATTTGACTAGGCATAATTTTTATCTACCTTTTTATGAACTTCTAGTAGTTGTATTAATGCCTTGATGCAATCACATTGTTGTACATCATTTCTTTGCTCATTTTAAATGCAAAAAGTCACTTATTTAAAATGGACATAGTTTCTTTGCTCATTTTAAATGCAAAAATTCACTTATTTAAAATAAACATTACATTGTGAGCCTTGATCCAAAAAGTTTGTTAATTCTTCTAAGATTTCTCTGAATTTTTAGATAGATCTAGATTATAAAGTTGAGTATCTGAATTCCAACCCTTAATAATTTATTATTCTTTGCCATCTCTTAATGTTCAAAATCTATTCAATTAATTCATGTTTAGTAGGTTATGGTTTCTGTACTTCTTACAACAACTAATAACTTGATGCTCATAAAATGTAGTTTTAGTTTTACTTCCCATGTCTAAAATTTTCCTTACAACAACCCATAAATTGATGCTAATCAAATGCAGTTGTAGTTTCCATTCCCATCTTTGAAAGTTTATGCCACTATGCTTCTCCATATTTTACTGTATGTGTTTCCATGTTTACATTTTAGTGTAAGAAATATCTTTAAATATGAATTTCAAAGAAAAAAAATACCTATGAGTTGATTCCCTTGCAGTTGTCTGCTATCTAGATGATTTGAAGAGCATTGTCTACACTACTAGTCTGTGTATGCCATTTTTTATGGACATATTTCTTCCTTGAATGTAAATTTATTCTACAACCTATAAGATAATATTATATACCCTGGTTTCACAAACAAATTTTGTGAAATTTAGCCCACTAGATTCTCTAATAGTCAGTACCATGTATAATTTTTTCCTTTGTATGATACTCTTTTTTTCAGCAAAAGTTGATACTTTGTTTTTATTCAATGAATTGTGGTGTCCAGGTGGTATAAACGAATTCAAAACCCCTTTGAGGAAGGTGATGAACGTGGTTTGAAATTATTTCAAGCTAACTTGAGGCCCTTGATGTTGTGAAGGACAAAAGACAATACTGCAAAAAGATAAGGTATGACTGTAGAATTGGGCTTTCATTAGAATTTTGATGTCCAGTCCCTTTGAGTGATTTCTAATATTTGTTCATGAATATTCAGACCCATTCTTTTTCTTCCTCCTACTGATTTACAAGTGATCGAGTGCGATTTTACTAAAGTTGAGAACGAATTTTATACTACTTTATATAGAAGATATAAGGCAAACACTTCTCTAATCCATGGAAAGGAAATATAATAATAGTTTTGATTCATTTTTTAGTTGTAATTTCGGTTTGACTTAAAAAATACATGTTCTTTATTTCTATTTACATGTCTAGTTTGATAAATTTGCTCAACAAGGCAATGTTCTTCACAGATATGCATCTATTATGGAATTTATTTTGAGGTTGTGCCAATTGTGAACATCCCTTTCTTGTCATGAGGTAAGTTCTACTTTAGAATGTACTTCATAAAATGATCTTTATTTTCCTTCGTAAAATTATTTTTATTGAAAAAAATTATGTTGAGCACCAAAGATCAAGAGTTTTTTGTATTATCTTATAAGCAGTTATATGTTATAATTTGTTCTAATTGCTAAGTTATCAACAGGTGAGGTGATACACAATGATAATAGCTGGGGTGATACACAACAATGTTCAAATTTGAATAGGATGGCATGAAATTTTTTCTAATTTCCACTTTATCAACAACATGGGTGATACACAACAATCATTTGATGTGTATAAGCGAGGAAAGCATTTTCTTCTAGGAAGCCAAATGTGTGTTAACGGAGATTCTAGTTTTGTACCTTCAAAAGCTTAAATTGAAGAAATGGTCAAAGAAATTAGTAACAATGAATGAGGAGAGCACCTAATCTGTCTTGAATGAGTTGAAGATGCATTTATAGCTTGTTGTGTACATCATATGTGTCATCACTTCCTACTAGCAAGCTGGTGTAGCTCTTTCGGTGGTGGTTGTACTGCTTGTGCTAATTCTGGTTAATTTTCTTTGTATGGCTAGATTAATTTCTTTGTAGATTATTTTTTATTATTATCTTTTTGTGAAAGTCAAGCTACAAGGGTGTCACAGAAAACTAAATCCATTGAGTTATTTTTTTATTAAGTTAAAAATAGGGGCTTGGATGATTATATATTTTACAAGGATTATGCCATTATGTGTTGAATTTTTTTTAAAATTCAATGTCTGTTATACAATTTCAAGGACTTCCATAACTCCTCACATAATTCTTTAAATGGTGCTAGCTCAATGGAAGAGCACCTGCCATGCAAGAGGTTGGTGGTTCGATTCCATTGTACCCTAACATGAATAATTCAATGATATTGTAGATTTTTTTAATTAAATATTTTTATATTGATTTATTTTAATGGTGAGCATGGTGAGCTCTTTTTCTGGATTCATTGTTTTATATTGTCTCTAGAGAGACAATGGATAGGATTAAAGACATTGTCTCGATAAGGGAAATATGTCTTTAATTCCAACTATTGTCTTTGGAGAGACAAAAATGAAATTGTCTCATAAGAGACAGTAATGATGCATTATATATTGTCTTTATAGAGACAATTTTTTAAGACAATAATTTGAGACATTTGATTAAAGAAAATATTTAAGAAAATAAAAAAGTTTATTTTTGTCCCAAGTTAAGACAATTTACCCAAAAATTGTCTTAAAACCCCCCTTTGTGTTGCAGTGCAACTATTGTCTCTAGAGAGACAAAAATGAAACTGTCTCTGGAGAGAGAAAAATGAATTTGCCTCAGAGAGACCAAAATTCTTGAGTTATATATTTTCTTTATAGAGACAATATTTTAAGATAATTTAATTTGAGACACCCGATTAAAGAAAATATTTAAGAGAATACACAATCTTTCTTTTGTCTCAATTTAAGACAATTTACCCAAAAATTGACTTAAATATTGTCTTAAAACCCCCTTTATACTGTAGTGTAGGTAATCTTAAGGAAGTGGAATTGACACCAAACAACTACACAGAACTTTTGCACCTACTATAGGACACCCATGAGCCATCCAAGCCTTCCAGGTGGTTATCCCTGAGACAAACTGACCTTTTTTTGCATCAATTCCTCGGTTTCTCCCTTCGTATATGAAAGAGTGTGACTCGAACCCTCGAGTCGCTCATACAACATGGGAATGCATGCAGTTGGGGACTTCTCTCAAGGTAGTTCTGAGCCTACGACACTGATTTCTGTGCCACTTTTTCAGGCCCATGGCTCGGATCATTGCTTAAAAATCAATGGCACTTCCAGAATTAAAATATAACAATGGAATACTGATATAAATGAAAAAACTTGAATAAGGACATGACTGGACCCCTACTAGCCATGATAGGAATTTCATCAAACATGTCACAAATAAGCATTCTACAGGTTTAAACAACAAATATGAACATATGGGTCTCATACTTATCTGAGAATCGCTAAGAAGCATTGATGCCTTATATCATTAATTGTATTATCATCTATTAGGTCATATATTCATTTCTAATTCATTTACAAATCAAAACATGATGAGAGCCATACATCATCACTGTCATAATACATCCTTACAACTAACATAATAGCAACCTAAATATCAATGGTACATCAACCATAGAATCCACATATAGACAAGTATATTACTAATGAAATATCAGGGAGAAAGAACCTCATATTAATGTATGAAAAGGCCAACCAGGCTTGGAACTTCCATGAACCACCCGACCATAGATTAGATGAACCAAATATTTCTTTCATCCAATCACTTCCATGCTATATTCCAAGAATGAATGTGGGACTTAAAACCTGTTAGGAAACCGTAGTTTGCAAAATTGGAAAACACAAATGTTGCGGAGCCTACATCAAACCACTTTGGAATCTTAGGATCTAGCCCTCCTAGATTTAGAGAGGGATCTCTCTATATAAGTGTTTTCAAATATATTTATTTATGCTTAAGTATGATTTTAGGCTAGTTATAAAGCACAAGGGTTTTTGTTTGTTTTGGTTGGGATGAATATCATTAAAATGAAGGAATTATTATGAGGGGTAAAGTTGTGAGTAGGTAGAAAATGGTTCAACTGATAGGATGGGTCAGAAAAAACGTCAATCCATTGGGATATGGAGTCATAAAAGGGCTTAATTGGACAACAAGTTTCAAGAGTGATCTATGGGTTGAGTCATCTATGTCAACAGATCTATTTAAGTTGATTTATTGTATGAAACATTAAGAAGTGGTGAAAGAATCAAATATATTAGGAAACAAAAGGTAGCTTAAGATCAAGTAAGGACTTTCAACCTATCCTGCTTTCAACATAATCTCAATGGAAAACATTAAAGATAAACAAAGAATAACCTAAGATCAGGTAAGGACTTTGAACCTATCTTGATTTTGGAAATACTCTTACAGAACTTTTCAAAGTTACCGTTGGAGGTAAACTAGAGGACAGGGCTAACCATATACTTCCCTAGTTCAACTTTACTTAGCAAACCTTTCAAGACAACATTTAAGATAAACAAAGAATAGTCTAAGATCACGTAAGGACTTTGAACCTATCCTACTTTTGACATACTCTCAAGGAAACTTTCAAGACAGCTATTGGAGGAAACACTAGAGGACAGGGCTAACCATAGACTTCTTTAGTTTAACTTTACTTATCATGCAAATGAAAATAACATTCAAAAACAATATCTCAAGTTTTACTCAACAACATATGGGCTCACCAAAATTCCTTGATTGATTACACTCTGTTGAATTATCCTCAAATACACAATTAGAGGAAAACATAAAGATAAAGATTAATCAGTGAGATTTAGGGTACTTTAGAAGTAAATCCTAATCTATGTTTGTTGTTCTTTATTAGAGAAAAGTGGACAGAATGAAAACATGAATAAAATAACAATTACAGTGAGAATAACATCACCATTGACATAGACCAGGATCCCATAAATCATCTTGTATATTTGATGTCCAAACCAGCTACAATCTTCAAGTCCAGTGGGTCTTTACAGCTTCCAACTTCTCATCTCAACCTATCTTTCTTCTATTACAAAACAAGGCTTCAGTAGCCTCAATAACTATTTACATTCAAAGAGTATTCAAAGACCAACCTGTATACTGTTTTCTAGAGAAGTATTTATAGGAGAATGAGGAGGTGGAGTGAAAGAAGGCCTATCTGTTCAATTAATGCAGAGTATTGTCTTATTGATATTTGGGAGGCATAAGGGAGAAGATTCCGAGTGTTTATCTCTATTTTAATGAGTTTACATTAAATTTCATCAACCTTAGTTACTATTATTGACTTTGGGGGCTTTGGTAGGCTAATAGTTAATTTTGAGTTTCCTTTTGAAAAATATCCCTGACTGTGCAATGAATATGCACTCTTTTAAAGAAATAAGTCCCCAGGTGGCAGTTGAGGAGTAATAGCCTCGATGAAGTGGCATTCAAAGGCTCGTTTATTGTTTTTGCGCTAATATAGTGGCTTTAAACATTGTTTAAGCTGTGATTCTGCTTTATACCCTCATAATCATCTCGGAGCCTTTAATCCTGATGTGTTGGCTGTGTTCATATTTTCACTGTGTTTTGACTTTAATGAAACAGATTTTAACTCTCTAATCCTTCAAACTTATTGTCTCTTCATTTATCATTGTGGACTAGAGGTTCTTGGCACGATGAAGAGCTTTAAGGGTATGACTAGTATTTATACAGCACGGTCCAAATGCTTGGGTGAAACCAGACAACATCCTTCCTTTCTTGATTTAGCTTCCAAACATGGAAGACTTTGGCACTATATTTTTGCAAGTTCTGAACAGGGTTTCCGCTGCAAAAACTATGGTAAAAACCTGCAACAACCCACAAAAAAGTTATAAAAACCTACGATGGAGTGGCTTGATTTCTTAGGAGGTTGACGGAGAGGAGGAGCATGGGTGGAAGCGGTTTGTGTAATGGATGGTAGGCCCGACGAGATTGGGCTGCCGGGTTTATCGCATCAATGTTTCAGCAAGGAACAAGGCAAGGGGGAAAGAGCAAGGAATTCCGATTGCGCGATGCGATGGGGGCTTAAGATAAGCCCTGGAGTATGGTTATATGGCAGGGTATGTGACCAGGGGTAGAGGAGAGGGGGGCTTATCGCATTGGCAATCCAATGGAATACAAGACAAAGGAGAAGGGGAAAGGGAAAAGCCGATGGCACAATGCGAAACATAACTTCTGATGCGATATAATACTTTTGATGCGATATGTACTAGTGCTCGGTCGCGGGGCTTGGGCATATGACAGAAAAGGAGCCGAGGCTAAGCTGAAAAGGGCTAAAGGTTGTTAAAATGGAAAAAATAGTTTTTCCAAGGTTTTCATGTGTTTTTAGGTTTTTTCAAGGTTTTTTGAGTTTCAATGGAAGAAAACGAAGGGTTTTTAAAACATTAAAAAGGAGTTTCATGGTTCAAAGGGATTTTGAAGTTTTTTTGAGGAGGGTGAGGGGAAAATTAGAAGGAGGAAAGGGGAATTTTCAGGGAAAATGGAGGATGAATAAGGGCAAAAATGAGTAAATGAAATGATGAAAAAATGCCTAGAAAATAGTCTTTTTTGATATTAGCATGGCTTCTTGGTGGGTTTCTTCAATGAAACAATAGTATTTTGAAGGGAACAGCAGGTTCGGGAATAACACTATTAAGGAAAACACTGTTAAGGAACAACAGATTAAGGAACAACAATAGGGAACAACATTGTTTAAGGAACAACATTGTTTTTAAGGAACAACAGGCTTCAATAAGTCACAAATTTGGCATGATATTTGTTTCTTGAAGACTAAAGACCTGTTTTAGCCATCATTTTCTATGACAAAAATTCACTGATGGCTAACAGTGGTTCCACTTGGGGATGGCAGCTCCTTGGAGGTGTCAAGAGCTTTAGAATTTCATCTTTGGGATGTAAACCTGTGCTTTAATCCATTGACAACCATTTCACTTTTGATCATGCTGCCTTAAAAAAGATGATCAATACTTTATATTAGCAGAAAAATTTCTCCCAATCATTCTACCTACACAACCTACTTTCTAACATTTTTTCTTTAGAAGGTGCACTTGGACTTGCAGACCTTAAACATCAATATTTTATTCTTTTAAAAGTAGGAAAACTAATCTAAATATACCCTTATTTCTTCCATGAGTTCAGATTAAATGGTTGAACTCATAAATTCTCTACCTAAGCTACTATCTGCTAGGATTAAACTATCTGGCAGATTTTATTCTCTATTTTTTAAAACAGAAATTCAAAACATAGTCAAATTAGGATTAGAATGTCTGATTTGCCATGGTGTCTATGGCTGTATGTACAAGTTGCACATAGACTTTATTTGTAAAAAATTTTAAAACAAAACTATGAAGGCTTAAGATCTGAAAAAGACATCCTTCATTCTTTCTTTCATCTCTGATTTTGATCTTTTAGAGTTGTTTTTTACTTCCTTCAGTTTAGATTTTGAGCAGATTAGAACCAATTCTATACCAATATTTAAAAGTTCAAGATTTGAGCTTGTTTGAACCACTTTTTTTCTATCCCAATCTATTCTACTGATAAGCCAAGATTGAACCGTTTGGAAAATCTTCTTCACTAACCTATCAACAGTAAATTTAAATCTATCTTAGTCATGATTAGGCTTTATGACTAAATAGCAGTGCTTTCTCAAGTAATGGCATTTAAGCTTTCATGCTTTTAGATTTTTTCTTTCTTTTTGGGTATGGGGCTGTACCTTCTTCTTTTATTTCCGCCCTTTTTTTTCTCTTTTTATTATTTTTGTATTTTTGTATTTTTCAAATTTAAAAATAGAAACAAAAGACTAACTAAATGCTCACAGTGTGAGCTTTATTGACATTCCTATCTAACCTAATCTAATTCTGAAATATTTACATGTTTAGTTGGCAAATTCTCTTTTCCAATATAACTAGTCAAGTAAATGGTTACATGACTGGTCTTTGATCATCTCCTTGAGCATTCTGGATAGATAGGGCCACTCCCATCTTACTTGTTTCTTGGCAGCAGTGTTAAAATTTTTTGTTACATTTCGTGATACACTGCTCCTAACAATATTTATTCTCTCTTCGAATGTCTTCAAAAAAGCAGCACAGGGATCTTGAAATAATACCTGGTTGTGAGTATTTGAAAGATAAGTGTCAACCAGGATTATTTTCTCTTCCACTGGATCAAGAAAAATATTCTTTTGAGTGTAGGTTTTAACCCTGAACAAAAATTATCTACACACGAATCTTATAACATAAAATAAACAATAGCGACAGCATAAAACATAAAACAGATAAACACAGAGATTTTCCCCTGGATCCCAAATCAAGATGACCAACCTGATTTTTCATTATATTCATTTTAATGTTACAACACATATATATACATGCCGAAGCATACATGAATCCTAATCCATTAACCCTAGATTAGAACATAACCGTAGTACCCTTGACCGGATCTACAAAAATACCAGGGGCCGAAAACCATCGTACCCCAAAACCATGTGCAAGACCATGCACAAAACCATGGGCGCGGACTACCCACCAGAAATTAAGGACCAAAAAATTTTCGCTGGGGCACTGCCCCAGACACCCCCCCCCCCGTTGCGCCCAGTGCAAAGGGGGGGCTATTGCCCCCCCTCTTACCCCCCCGCACATGCTTAGTCATGGAAAGAATATAACACATACCCAACATTTTCCCACTTGTTGTTTTATTTCCGCAGGGAGCCACAGGAGAGCTTAGTCATTGGACCAATTCTTCAACACCCACTATTTCTCTACACCAAGAGAACTTTTGAGTGCTCACAAACTTCATCAATCCATCTACAACATTCTTAAAAGTGTCCACCTTTACCAGCGACAGCCTTTTAGCCTCAACCATATCTCTAAAAAAACGATATTGAACATCAATGTGCTTTGTCTTTGAATCATAAGCAGGGTTCTTAGCCAAGAAAATTGCACTTTGGCTATCACAGTCTATCCTTATAGCTTGTTGTACCAACCCCATACTTGAACACAATCTTTGCAACCAAAATGCTTCCTTGCTTGCATGAGTGACTGCTATGTATTCTGCCTCTGTAGTTGAAAGAGCCACTACAGACTGTCTTCTCCAAATAGGCTAAACACATACCCACTTGTAGATATTCTTTGGTCCATACCTCCAACTTAGTCTGCATCAACATAGCCACGAATGTTCAACATTCTTTCCAATCCTGGTCTTCCCTGGTAGCACAAGCCATAATCACTAGTGCCACGTAAATATTTGAAAACCCGCTTCACTGCTATGCAATGCTCCTTCCCAGGGTTTGACATAAACCTACTCAATACTCCCACTGCATGTGCAATGTCTGGTCTAGTACAAACCATTGCATACATCAGGTTACCCACTACACTTGCATATGGAACACGGGACATATCCTCCTCTTCTTCTTGTGTCTTGAGACACTGTTCAGAAGATAGCTTTACACCTACAGGAATAGGAACATTCACCGGTTTACTATCCTGCACATTGAACCTCTACAATATAGTCTCAACATACTTCCTCTGGTTTAACCAGAGCTTCCTCTTTGCCCGATCTCTCTTAATTTCCATGCCCAAAATATAGTTTGTAGCACCAAGATCCTTCATGTCAAATTTGGAGAACAGTTGGGTCTTCAAATATTGGATAATTTCTTTTTCATTTCCAATAAACAACGTATCATCCACATACAAGACCAAATAAATAACACACTCACCAATTAATTTAAAATAAGCACAGTGATCCTCCTTGCTTCTGGTGAAGCCAAGTCCCCATATATAGGTATCAAATTTTTGATACCACATCCTTGGTGACTGTTTTAACCCATACAAATACTTCTTCAACCTACATACCTGTTCTTTCTTACCATTCACCATAAAGCCTTCAGGTTGCTTCATGTAGATCTCCTCTTCTAGATCCTCGTGAAAAAATGTTGTCTTCACATCCATCTGTTCTATCTCAAAATCAAATGCAGCAACAATAGATAAAAGTAATCTAATAGAAGTAATTTTGGCAATAGGAGAAAAAATATCACCAAAATCAATTCCTGGCACCTGGGAATAACCTTTTTCTACCAACCGCACTTTGTATTTCTCCACCTTGCCTTCTACATTCATCTTCTTTTTAAACACCCTTTTGCTCCTTATGGGCTTCCTTCCAGTCGGAAACTCTACCAGATCCCATGCCTCATTTTTATGCAAGGATGCCATTTCATCAACCATGGCCTCCTTCCAGAGTTTTCCATCCTCTGAATCGACTGCCTCACTGACAGTTCTGGGATCATCATTAGTTATAGTTAAGGCAAAACCTGAATAGAAAGCAGATGGACTATACCTTTCTGGTTGCCTTCTTTCCCGAACTGATTTTCTCAAAGCTGGAGTTTGTGGCTCTTCCTCTTCTGAATCTTCTTTTGCTGTAGAGTCTGATTCATACTCCTTTAGTTTAAACTCTATCTTCTCAGTTTCCTTTGGTATGAATTCATGTTTAACAACAACTTTCACCTCTATAAACACCACATCTCGGTTGTACAGAACCTTCCTTGTTTTTGGGTTCCAAAGCTTGTAACCCTTTAAACCATCCTTATACCTAATAAAGATGCACCTTTCAGATTTATTATCCAACTTGGTCCTTTTCTCCTTTGGAACATGTACATATGCATCACATCCAAATACCCTTAGATGTGAAAGAGAGGGTTTGTTACTAGTCCATACTCCATGTGGAGTCTTATCCTCCAACATTGATGAAGGTGATCTGTTAACCAGATAGCGTGTAGTCTCCACTGCCTCTGCCCAGAATTCTTGTCCTAACCCGGTACCACTGAGCATGCTTCTTGCCTTTTCCATCAATGTTTTGTTCATTCTTTCTGCAACTCCATTTTGTTGAGGTGTGTATGGAGTAGTCTTCTATCATGCTATACCACACTTCTTAAAGAAATCCTCAAATTCCTTCTTGCAGAACTCCCCACCATTATCTGTCCTCAAAGCCTTTATCTTCTTCTTTGTCTAGTTTTCCACTAGAGCCTTAAATTCTTTAAATCTGTTAAAAGCATCAGATTTCTTCCTCAAGAAATATATCCATGTAGTCCTTGAGAAGTCATCTATGAATGAAACATAGTACACAGACTTTCCGAGTGATGGAATTGACACAGGTCCAAAAACATCACTGTGCACAAGTTCTAATATCTTGTTCGCCCTCTTAGCACTAGAAGGAAAACTCACCCGATTCTGCTTCCCATATACACAATGTTCACAGAAATCGAAATCCAGAGAGAAATTAGACATACCTTATACCATACCATTTCTATGTAGAGTATCCGAAGGCCCTTCTCTCCAATATGTCCAAGCCTTTGATGTCATAGCATGGTATTTTCTCTAAAGATAGCTAGGCTTTCCGCTCCACTTTCAGGAACCAAAGAACTGTTACACCCATCAATAACAGTGCTACCTTGTAGCTTGTATAGAGTTCCAGTCTGAACTCCCTGCATTAATACCAGTGCTCCCCGAACCATCTTGCAGGCATCTTTCTCGAACACTGTTTTTACACCTGCATCATCCATCTTGCTTACAAAAATCATATTTCTAGCCAATGCAGGAATATGCAGAACACCAGGAAGTGTTCTTATCCTTCCACCTTGCAACTTCAGCTTGACCTTTCCACGTCCGATGATTCTGGCCTTCGTATCATACCCTAGGAATACATCACCACCATCATATTTCTCATACTCGCAGAACCACTCCCTATGGGGAGTGAAGTGAAAGGATGAACCCGAGTCAATTAACCATGACTCATGATCTACATGTGTATTTGAAGAAGAAGCCAAATAGAAATCCCCACCTTCCTGCGAGGTGGTTTTTGCCTCTGCAGAAGGAGCATCATCATATCCCTTTCCTTTCCCAGGAGCTTTATATTTGCAGTCCTTTTTGTAGTGCCCTTCCTTTCCGCATTTCCAGCACACCTTTACAAACTTTCCAGGAGATTTAGATCTCCCTCTAGATTTAGTTCTCCCACTTGAAACCTTATTCTTTTTTCTATTCTGGGACCTTCCTCGTACAGATAAGGAATCTCCATTCTAACCCTCCATATTTCTCCATCTCATTTCCTCTGACAGCAAGGCTGAGACAATTTCATCAAAATTCAAGGTAGTTGTATTGCTACTATTGCAATAACCAGACTGTCCCACGAGTCTGGTAGAGAGCACAACAAACTGACTCACTTATCTTCATTTGAGATTTTAATATCAACAGATGACAGCTAACTTACCACAGTATTGAATGCATTCAAATGCTCTGTCATCGAGTCTCCTTCCTTCATCCTCAGGTTATACAGCTTTTTCCTTAGGAACAATTTATTCACCAGAGACTTAGATTGGTACAAAGTCCCTAGCTTGTCCCACAAGGTCTTCACCGTAACTTCCCCAGATACATTCAACAATAATAAATCTAAGACACACAATCGTATTGTGCTCTTTTCCTTCTGATCCAGCTTCTTCCAGTCTTCATCTGACATTGTCGTTGGTTTATTACCTGGATCTACCATGATCCACTGATCTTTATCCACCAACAGATCCTCCATCTTGAGCTTCCACAACTCAAAAATCTAACCATTAAATTTCTTGATATTTATCTTCTCGTCGCTTGCCATCTTCTTTCACCACAAGAATTGATCCTACAGATCTCCCACTGAACAGGGTCTACCTCAGGCCTGAGCAAAAAACGTCAGCAGCAAAGGCATCCCCTTGAAGCCGAAACAACTCTGATACCAAATGTAGGTTTTAACCAAAAACAGAAATTATCTACACACGAATCTTATAACATAAAATAAACAATAGCGAGAGCATAAAATAGATAAACACAAAGATTTTCCCCTGGATCCCAAATCGGGACGACTAGCTTGATTTTTCATATATTCCTTTCAGTGTTACAACACATATATATACATGCTGAAGCATACATGAACCCTAATCCATTAACCCTGGATTAGAAAATAACCGTAGTTCCCTTGACCGGATTTACAAAAATACCAGGGGCCAAAAACCATCGTACCCGAAAACCATGTGCAAAACCATGCAAAAAACCATGGGCGTGGACTACCCACCAGAAATTAAGGACCAAAAAATTTTCATCGGGGCGCTTCCCCGAACCCCGAAAGGGGGGGCTACTTCCCCCCCTGTGACCCCCCCATTTCACCCAGCACAAAGAAGGGGCTATCGCCCCCCCTTTTACCCCCCCCCCCCCCGCGCGTGCTTAGTTGTGGAAATAATATAACACATACCCAACATTGAGAAAGAAAATCTCCCTCATCTTCATGTGATCTAAACTAGAGGACTCATCATATTTGGCAGTGTTGTCCTCTTGTAGTCCTAGTATGTTCTGATTTAGTGGACTGAAATCTGTGAAGAGGTCATAATATTCTTGAGCAGGGGTCTCTTTTATTACTCCAACCCTTTCAGGAGGAGGTTCCTTATATTCATCATGCTCAAGAAATTATTCTTTGTTTTCCTCCTCAACCTTTGAGCTGAAAGACTACTGATTTCCAATCACATGGAAACTGTTACTAATGAGCTGAAATGAAGTAGAGAAAATATTTAGTGGTTCTTCACCCTCTTTTGCATTTTTGAAACTTTCCTCATCAGTATCATAAATAGCCTGTTGTGGCTCATTACTTTCTTGGAGTCGGTGGAACTGATCTTCCTTCCACATATATACTAATGATGGTCCTGCAAGATCAACTGCTGTTTGGAGAACATCATCATCAGATAGATCAAAATTAGGAATATCATCAATGTAAGTAATGCTACCAATCAAACATACTAGATTGTCAGCTAGTATTTCTTTATTCTGATGTACAAGGGAACTTTCTAGATTTTTACAACAGAGTTCATTAGGTGAATAGGCAAGATTGTTTGTTTTGCAAAAAATTTCAGAGGCTAGCTGTTGGTTTAATATTTGATATTTTATTCTTTTGTCAAAGGAGGGGATGTTTCTATTTTTCTTTAAGCAGAAGTAGAGCAGTTCTCTATCTCTTGTGAAGGTTGAATTTGAGGCTGAATGTCTTCTTGAGCTTTAGCTAATAGGGATGATGAATCATTGTTCATTATTGGAGGGATATCTTGAGGAATTTCTTCTGCTTATTGATTGATTTATTCCTCAATTGATTTATCTAAGTTTGTATGATAGTTGTCTTGGGTATGAAATTCATGAATGGCTACTACGAGATCCTCAGGCTACCAATTTGCTAAATCTTCATAAATTCCTGCAAGGTATTCTATGAGGACCTTAGGTTGATTAAAACAACTTGCATCCAGTGATAGGTATGGGGATTTTTCCTTATAATGATCATAAAATGTTATGTGGAGGTCTCTTAGAGAAAACGAAATACCAATCCTTAACCATTCATACCAATCCCTTGCTTTTCCTTCTAATGTCAACATGAACATTTTCATAAGGCAGTCTTCATGCCATTCTACCTTGAACCTCCATACATGTATATGAAATCTGATGAGATGTAATAGAGGTTCATCAAACTTTTCACCTTGAAAAACAAGAAAGTTTTTATCCCAATCTATTTGAGGCATTTTACGTGGGAACCCAGGGATATGTCCTCTACTCATTGGGGCATATCTTCGTTGTATCCTTGGAATCATGTTTGTAAATAAGGAAAGAGGTCATTGTGTCTATTCAACCAATTTAGAGTCTTCTACCAGTGGAGTCATTTTGTCTTCTCAGAGTTGTGGAGTCGCCAGGTGGAAAGTTTTAGCTCCTTTGGAGGTAAATGCTTTATGGTCCACCACCTTTGATTGATTTACATACCAATATTAAATTTTTTGGGTCTTTTGAGCTCCTAAAGACGTATAAGATCTAATTTCACTCAGAAAGTTCCCCAGTATGGTCGCCAGTATGTTAGGACACCGTAGTTTGCAAGATTGGCAAATACAAATGCTACGGAGCCTACATCAAACCACTTTGGAATCTTAGGATCTATCCCTCCTAGATTCAGAGAGGGATATTTCTATATAAGTTTTTTCAAAGATATTTCTTTATGCTTAAGTATTATTTTAGGCTAGTTATAAAGCACAACGGTTTTTGTTTGTTTTGTTTGGGATGAATATCATTAAAATGAGGGAAGTCTTGTGAGGGGTAAAGTTGTGAGTAGGTAGAAAATGGTTCAGCTGATAGGATAGATCAGAAACAATTTCAATCCATTGGGCTATGGAGTCATAAAAGGGCTTAATTGGACAACAGGTTTCAAGAGTGGTCTATGGGGCAAGTCATCTATGTCAACATATCTCTTTAAGTTGATTTATGGTATGAAACATTAAGAAGTGGTGAAAGAAGCAAACATATAAGGAAACAAAAGGCAGCTTAAGATCAAGTAAGGAATTTTAACCTAGTCTGATTTCAGCATACTCTCAATGGAAAACATTAAAGATAAACAAAAAATAACCTAAGATCAAGTAAGGACTTTGAACCTGTCCTGCTTTTGTCAATACTCTTACGGAACTTTTCAAAGTTACTGTTGGAGGTAAACTAGAGGGTAGGGCTAACCATAGACTTCCCTAGTTCCACTTTACTTAGCATACCTTTCAAGACAAAATTTAAGATAAACAAAGAATAGTCTAAGATCAGGTAAGGACTTTGAACCTATCCTGCTTTTGACATACTCTCAGGGAAACTTTCAAGACAGTTGTTGGAGAAAACACTAGAGGATAGGGCTAACCATACACTTCTCTAGTTTAACTTTACTTAGCATGAAAATTAAAATAACATTAAAAAAAAACATCTCAAGTTTTACTCAACAATATATGGGCTCACCAAAATTCCTTGATTGATTACACTCTGTTGAATTATCTTCAAATACACAATTAATGAAGACATAAAGATAAAGATTAATCAGTGAGATTTAGGGTACTTCAAAAGTAAATCCTAATCTATGTTTTCTCTTCTTTATCAGAGAAAAGTGGACATAATGAAAACATGAAGAAAATAACAATTACAGTGAGAATAACATCACCATTGACATAGACCAGGATCCCATAAATCAACTTGTATATTTGATGTCCAAACCAGTTAAAATCTTCAAGTCCAGTGGGTCTTTATAGCTTCAAACTTCTCATCTCAGCCTATATTTATTCTATTACAAAAAAGAGGTTTAGTAGCCTCAATAGCTATTTACATTCAAAGAGTATTCAAAGACCAACCTGTATATTGTCTTCTAGAGAAGTATTTATAGGAGAATGAGGAGGTGGAGTGAAAGAAGGCTTATCTGTTCAATTAATGCACAGTAATGGCTTATTAATTTTTGGGAGGCCTAAGGGAGAATATTTCGAGTGTTTACCTCTATTTTAATTATTTTACATTAAATTTCATCAACCTTAGTTACTATTGTTGACTTTGGGGGCTTTGGTAGGCTGATAGTTAATTTTGAGCTGCCTTTTGAAAAATATCCCTGATTGTGCAATGAATATTCACTCTTTTACAGCAATAAGTCCCCTGGTGGTATTTTAGGAGTAATAGCCTTGATGAAGTGGCATTCCGAGGCTCCTTTACTAGTTTTGTGCTGATCTAGTGGCTTTAAACACTGTTTAAGATGTGATTCTACTTCATACCCTCATAATCATCTCAGAGCTTTTAATCCTAATGTGCTGGCTATGTTCATCTTTTCACTATGTTTTGACTTGAACGCAACAGAGTTTAACTCTCTAATCCTTCACACTTACTGTCTCTTCATTTATCATTGTGGACCAGAGGTTCTTGGTGCAATGAAGAGCTTTAAGGGTATGACCAGTATTTATACAGCACGGTCCAAACCCTTGGATGAAACCAGACAACCTCCTTCCTTTTGTGATTTAGCTTCCAAACATGGAAGACTTTGGCACTGTATTTTTGTTAGTTCTGGACATGGTTTCTGCTCCAAAAACTATGGTAAAATCCTGTAAAAACCCACAAAAATGTTATAAAAACCTGCGATGGAATGGCTTGATTGCTTAGGAGGCTGACAGAGTGGAGGAGCATGGGTGGAAGCGATTTGTGTAATGGATGGTAGGCCCAGTGAGATTGGGTTGTCAGGTTTATCGCATCGGCGTTTCACCAAGGAACAAGGCAAGGGGGAAAGAGCAAGGAATTCTGATTGTGTGATGCGATGGGGGCTTAAGATAAGCCCTGGAGTATGGTTATATGTCAGGGTATGTGACCAGGGGTGGAGGAAAGGGGGGCTTATCGCATCGGCGGTTCGATGGAATACAAGACAAATGAGAAGGGGAAAGGGAAAAGATTATGGTGCAATGAGAAACATAACTTCCGATGTGATATGTGCTAGTGCTTGGTCATGGGGCTTCGGCATATGACAGAAAAGGAGCCGGGGCTAAGCCAAAAGGGGCTAAAGGTTGTTAAAAAGGCGGAAACTGTTTTTCCAAGGTTTTCATGTGTTTTTAGGTTTTTTCAAGGTTTTCTAAGTTCCGATGGAAGAAAAGGAAGGGTTTTTAAACCATTAAAAACCAGTTTCATGGTTCAAAGGGATTTTGAATGTTTTTTGAGGAGGGTGAGGGGAAAATTAGAAGGAGGAAAGGGGATTTTTCAGGGAAAATGGAGGATGAATAAGGGCAAAAATGAGTAAATGAAATGATGAAAAAAGGCCTAGAAACCAATATTTTCGGATATCATCATGGCTTCTTGGTGGGTTTCTTTAATGAAACAACATAATTTTGAAGGGAACTGTAGGTTAGGGAACAACACTATTAAGGAATAACACTATTAAGGAACAACGGATTAAGGAACAGCAATAGGGAACAACACTGTTTGAGGAACAACACTATTTTTAAGGAACAACAGGCTTCAAGAAGTCACGAATTTGGCATGATATTTGTTTCTTGAAGACTAAAGACCTGTTTTAGCCATCATTTTCTATGAAAAAAATTTACTGACGGCTAACAAAACCAAACTCAACAAGTGATTCCCGAGGCTCCAACACCTCACCCTCATCAA
The DNA here is from genome assembly GCA_034641835.2 of Pinus albicaulis. Taxonomy (NCBI): domain Eukaryota; kingdom Viridiplantae; phylum Streptophyta; class Pinopsida; order Pinales; family Pinaceae; genus Pinus; species Pinus albicaulis. The sequence continues at coordinate 1,593,249,920 of CM076575.1, read as the reverse complement.
TAAAACTAGCCTTTACCGCAATCCACACCACATCACTGGGCCATAAACCATAAACATACAATACTTGGCTTCACCACAATCCACACTGGATAACTAGGCCATAAACTAGAAACCTACAATACTGGGCTTCACCGCAATACACACCAGATCACTAGGTGAACACAATCATGGATTCCACTAGATCTCTCCACATAATCCTAATAGGTACAGTAGAACTGGTGGGTACCCTAGCTCTCATTCGAATTTGAAGCATATCCGACGATGGAATCGTGGGATACCCCAAGCCCTAGTTCTAAGATAAAAATTTTCCCTAATGTTTCCAAGCCTAGTACTTATTAGGATCAATTTAACATATTTGGGTGAAAATTCTTGTTTGATCCTTTCCCGTCACATTGGTTGATTTAATAACATCATTGGTTGCAAAAATCCATCCCCTAACCTGGGCTGTGTCCACTTGGCCTCGTGTGGTCCCATTCTTCACCGAATAATATTTATCAAGGACTACTTAAGAATCCAAGTTCCCAAGGGATTTCAGGGATTGAGAATATGCTTTATAGGACATATTCTTCTATCTTAACCCTCCAATCCTCATCACCTCTCCCTAGAAAATCAAGTCCCTTTCTTAAAAAGAAACCAAGTTCTATTCTTCATTTTATCCTAGGGAAAGGGTGTTTAAGGTCATTTCACACCTAACCATTGATCCATCCTTTATAAGTGACTTCCTAATTACCAGGTTTCCTGCCATTGGTGAAAGTCCGTAAAGGGCAGGGAGTTTTAACTGTGGTTACAATGGGCTAAGTCTCCATTGTTTCCCTTGACCTAGCAGTTTCCCTCTTAGGAGTCCCATTAAGTCCCCTTCTAGTTTGAGTGGTAATAGGGTGTTCATAATTTAACTCTAAATAAGTGTGTTAATTTATAAATCAATTTGTTCTACTAGAAACCTAGGCAATGTTTCAAGCCATTTTCCCTAGCCATTTTCCAAGCCTTGTCATTCCATCATCATATTCATGCATTTTCATTTTCCCCTGATTGAGTTATCATATGCCATTGTAGTAAGGTCCAAAAAAAAAGTTCTATATATGAAAAGACCTATTAAAAAGAAAACTAAGAGTTAAAATGATTCGAGTACAAGAAATTAAAGTTCAATGATATGCATGAGCCATGCCACCTTGCTATAAAGCTCAATTTATCCATGTCCCATTCTCAAATTAAAAAGCATAGGAAAAAGCTAATAAAAAGTAAAAAGTAAAGAAAAAGGGTAGAAAGAAAAAGAGACTCAAGGAATGGTAACTCTATTCTATGTGCTCCTTATAAAGACACACATGTGGAACAGTAAATGATAACTCCTACCTCTTGAAATATATGAGGAATACCTCTTTTCTTATCCTACATGACTATGAGGGTTACCTCATGAAAATACCTTTTCCCTTGCACCACATTCATCACATCACCTAAACCTAGCTTAGATTCCTATAAAATACATCTTATATTAGGGGTTTCCACATGCAATTAAGGTTAATGATGTCTACACCATGGTCAATTTAGCAAGGGATAAAAATAAAATATTCCTTGAACTATTAAAATATGTCGCATAATGATTCAATACCCCTTGACCCATATTTGGCTGAAATGATCATCACTTTCGAGGAGACACATACATTTTCCATTCTAATATGCACTATCAGTTGTGGCACTATCATTGACATGTTGAGGATGTTGCTTACATGGATATTTGAGGTTGTTATGCCTTGGAGGACTCACCCTCATGTTTATTGGAACAACTTGGAGAGCCACTCAACTTGGATTGCTTCCACATGCCACTCATGTGGGTAATTAATCTATTTTGGGGGTTAATTTGATTGTTGAGTTTTTTAGCTTGGTTTGAGGAGGAGACTTGGGGCTCTTTTGACCACTTTACCCCTATATTTTGACACCTTTTTATATGTGGCATAAGAACTTCATATTTTACTGTAATGTTGACCATATATCCCTATTTAGTTGAGGAGATAATGTGACTAGAACCCTCCAGTCGCTCATACAACATGGGAATGCGTGCGACTAGGGACTTTTCCAGGTAGTTTTGAGCCTGACACTAGGATTTCTATGACACTTTTTTAGGTCGAGGGCTTAAGTCACTGATTATAAATCGATGACACTTCTAGAAACTAAGATATAACAATGTAATAGTAATATAAATGCAAACACTTTAACAAGGACTTAACTGGACCCCTACTAGCCATGAGAGGAATTTCGTCAAACATGTCATAAATATGCATTCTACAGGTTTAAATAATAGATTTGAGCATATGGGCCTCATTATTATATGAGAATCACTAAGAAGCATTGATGCCTTATATCATTAACTGCATTATCATCTATTATGTCATATATTCATTGCTAATCATATATTCATTGCTAATTCATTTACAAATCAAAACATGATGAGAGCTGTACATCATCACTATCATAATACATGCTTACAACTAACATAATAGAAACATAAATATCAATGGTACATCAGCCATAGAATCCACATATATACAAGTATATTACTCATGAAATATCAAGGAGAAAGAACCTCATATTAATGTATGCAAATGCCAACCAAGTTCTGGACTTCCACGAACCACTCAACCATAGAATAGCTGAACCAAATCTTTCTTTCCGCCAATCACCCCCATGCCATATTCCAAGCATGAATGTGGGACTTAGAAAAAAACTAAACCAGGGCTTTCTAAGGCTACACCACCTCACCCTCATTAATAAAACTAGGCTTTATTGCAATCCACACCAAATCACTAGGCTATAAACCATAAACATACAATTTTGGGCTTCACCACAATCCACACCAGATCGCTATGTCATAAACCATAAAAATAAAATACTTGGCCTTACTAAAATCCACACTAGATCACTAGAGGAACACAATCATGGATGCCACTAGATATCTCCACATAAAAATACTAGGTACAACTGTGTTGGCAGTTCCCCTAGCTCTCATTCGAATTTGAAGAAAATATTACGGTGGAATCTCCGGATACCCAAAGCTCTAGCACTAAGATCAAGTTTTACCCTGGTGTTCCCAAGGCTAGTACCTAGTAGGATCAATTTAACATCTTTGGGTGAAAATTATTGTTTGATCCTTTCCCCTCAACTTAGCCAAGTTAATAACATCATTGGTTGCCAAAATACATCCCCTAACTTGGGCTGGGTCCACTTGACCTCGTGTGGCCACATTTTTCACTGAAGCCTATTTATCAAGGACTGCTCAGGAATCCAAGTTCCCAAGGAATTTTACGGATTGAGAACCTCCTCTATATGACATATTATTATACCTCAATGCTCCAATCCTCATCCCCTCTCCCTAGAAAATCAATTCCATTGGTTAAAAAGCAAGCAAGTTCCATTATTTATTTTATCCTAGGGAAGGGGTCTTTAAGGTCACTTAACACCTATCCATTGATCTATCCTTTATAACTGACTTCCTAAATACTGGGTATCATCCAATCGGTGAAAGTCCATAAAGAGTAGGGATTCTTAGTTGTGGTGACAATGGGCTAAGTCTGTATCATTTCCCTTGACCTAGAAATTTCCCTCTTAGGAGTCCCATTAGGTTCCCTGTTGGTTTGAGTGGTAATAGGGTGTTCATAATTTACCTCAAGATAAGTGTGTTACTTTATAAGTCAATTTGTTCTACTAGAAACCTAGGTAGTGTTTCAATCCATTTTCCCTAGTCATTTTCCCTAGCCATTTTCAAAGACTTGTTATTCCATCTTCATTTTCATGCATTTTTATTTTCCCCTAATTGAGTTATCATATATCATTGTAGAAATGTCCAAAACAAAAATTCCATGTATGAAAATACCTACTAAAAATACTAAGAGTTAAAATTCTTGAGGTACAGGAAAATAAAGTTCAATGATCTGCATGAGCCATGCCCCCTTGCTATAAAGCTCAATTTCCCCATTTCCCATTCTAAAATTTAAAAAGCGTAAGACCAAGCTAATAAATAATAAAAAAGAAAGAAAAATGGTAGAAAGAAAAAGAGACTCAAGGACTGGTAACTCTATGCTAAGCGCTCCTTGTAAACACACACATTCGTAACAATAAATGATAACTCATACCTCCTGAAATATATCGGGAAGACCACTTTTCTTATCCTACAAAAATATGAGGGTTACTTTATGAAAACACTTTTTCCCTTCTACTATATTCATCACATCACCTACACATAACTTAGAGTCCTAGTAAATACATCTTTCCTTAGGGGTTTCCACATGAAATTAAGGTTAACGATGTCTACACCATGGTAAATTTAGCAAGGGATAAATTTAAAATATTCCTTGAAATATGAAAATATGTCACATAATGATTCAATGCCCCTTCACCCATAACTCGAGGAAATTATCATTACTTTATAGGAGACACATACATTGGGAAGTTTAATATGCACTAGAAGTTGTGACACTATCATTGACATGCTGAGGATGGTGTTTACATGGATATTTGAGGTTGTTATGCCTTGGATGACTGACCCTCATGTTTATTGGAGAAGCTTGGAGAGCCACTCACCTTTGAGTGCCTCCATGTGCCACTCATGTGTGTCATTCGTCTCTTTTGAGGGTCGAATCATTTGATTGTTAAGTTTTTTACCTTTGTTTGAGGAGGAAAATTGGGGCTCTTTTGACCACTTTCTCCCTATAGTTGTACAAATTTGTATATGTGGCATAAGCACTTCATATTTTACTGTAATGTTGACCATATTTCCCTAGTTAGTTGAGGAGATAATGGTTCTTAGTGGTCATTCAACATAAAAGATGAAGAGGGTGGCGAGAGTAGTCATCCCCATCTCGGTGGATGACATTTAAGGATTTGGGTGCGGGGAGTCTCGCTAGCGTGGGAAGGGAAATTTGTGGGGGTTTTTGGTGTTTTTTGTATCCCCGTCAATTTCTTGACTTGAGTTGACATTGGTCCTGTTAACATGCACCCATCCCCACATCGAGGATGATCCTCCTTCCGAGTGAGGCCAAGTGAGGCTGGTCGTGGGGACTAGGAGGGTCAATTGTAGACAATGGCTTTGGAAGTGGAGACTTCAAGGACTCGTTGAGGTGGCAAGATGGAAGGGTGATCAAGGTGGGTTGCGTCCGATGTGCGTGGTAGTCGTGGTTATGGTGGTTCGGTGAATGGATGCGGGGGATGCACGCAACAACCTCAACAGAGGGGCAAGGTGAGGCGATGCGGTGACACAAACCGAAAAGGGAGTGTAGATCATGCGATGCATGATTCAAGGGTAATTCATCACTATTGTATAGATAATTGTAGGGAGTTTATTAAATCCTTTCCGGAGCGGTTGGAAACATCAGATCGGATCCCCTAGGAGGAATGGGCTAAACTCATAGCTACTTTGAACAAAATGCACTATTTTTAGTGCCATATTTGAGAATGAGCTGTGATGGTCTGGTGAGGACATAACCCATTAAAAAATAAGGTGGAGAAGGTGGAGAAGGTGGAGTCCTAGATGGGTCACTTTGAAGAGCATGTCCAATGTTCTTTTAGACCTCTGCCTCCTCCTTGTACAACCCCATACAACTCCTCCTCAATTAAGTTGGATGACTAGCATGGTTATAGGTGTGCTGTTTGTGTTATGTGTTTTCTCATGCCTTTGGCCTTCTTGGTTATGGAATCTGTCTTTAGTTTCCTTTTTTTGTGACATGCTACATGCTTATGGTGTACTTATTTTCTGAAAAATGAAGAGATCATTGACTTAAAAAACAAATTTTATTCAAGGGATCAAATAAATTTTCATTCTAGTTCTTCAACCCAATACTACAATTTATTCATATATTTGAAAATAAAAAGATGATTCTCTAGTTTATTCTGAAGTAAGTAATAACATTTATAAATAGAAATAGAAACTATCAAAAACTGTAAATAATTTTCCACTTTAGTTCTTCAGCCCGCATGATTAAGAGTTAGTAATTGATGAGAGGAAATAACCCCAACAATAATACAACTAAATGTGAAACACGGTCATTACATATAATTATTATAAACCAACTCTAATTTACTTGAATATATTTTATTTAAGGATTACCAACATGAAATATGTGGGTCTTGAAAGACCCTAACATGGAACACACATTATTTATTCATACAATTTATTTGTCCAAATTCCCTTTTGAGTTTATGTTTCATTGTGATTGATTTAAATAGAATTCACAAGCTAACCTAATCCTCATAGCTATATATTTAATGCCTTAGCAAGAAATTTAGAATATTTTTTTATTTTTAACTCTAGATACATGCTATCTACTACAACACGCAAGTGATAAGATATTGAGAGAATCTGCAAAGTACCTTAAAAACATTGCTAGCTCCATAGCAGTAGTGCTCATTCCTTCCTTTATGGTAGTTTTCACTCTGCAGTTTGTACTTAGCCCTCTGTCCTCTCTATATGCTAGAGAGACGTTGGAAGAAAAAATACCACAAACGGTCCAGGCTACTAAAATGAAAACTAGAGTTAAATATGGAAATTGTTGTTGATAACAGAGAAATCAAGAATTCCCTGCACCTCATCGGGAATGGACATTGTGTTGGCTAGTTTTCTTCAACTATCGAATGAACCAAAGATAAATACCTCTTATTTAGAAATCCCCCCCCCCCCCTCTATTTTTGTTAAAAAACTTCTCCCTGTGTGCCATGCTTTTGTTCTTCTTTATCTAACACAATAATAATAGGTTTTACCTCCTACAATATGTTAAAATTTACCAAATAACGCCAGAGAAAAAATCTATGAAAAACATAGATACCAATTGACTTGTCACTCACTTGGTCAAATGAATCAATGACTGATGAATGTTTCTTGTCTGGTTGCTAGAGGTTCTGAACAAAACAGACTTCAACAAATTCTCCGTTTCTTGCCACCTCTATCTCTTTAATTTCCACCCCTTCCTACAACTTCTATCTCTTTAATTGTTTCTTGACTCTACTTATGCTACTTAAACCACTGATGTTTTCTCGGTAGCCTGTTGCTACCAGCATTCCTTCATGGTAATGGACTATGGAATTTTCCAGTGGACGTTGTTGGTGCATTTAAAGTGTTAATACGTTAGAAATACCACATTGGTGTTAGCCTAAATCCCTTGGGTAAACCACACATAAAAATAGGTTATAAGTTATATGATCTAATAAACTAGGGCCTCCCTTGGGTAAACCACACATGAAAATAGATTATAAGTTATATGATCTAATAAACTAGGGCATGCATTATAAGTTATAAGTCTAATAGTTATTTTTATTTTTATAGAATCCTTCTTTGGACTTGCATTTCCCAAATCTAAGTGACATTAGTTTAATGTCGTTATCTTCATAATAAAATAGTTTTTTTATTCATTATGAAAACATTATAGTGAGTTTTGTTATTCATTATTAAAAAAAAAAACATTATAGAATGAATTTAAGTTTATCATTTTAATTTTTTTTAAAATTAGTTTATCATCAAATTAATTTTATTATATTTATTTAGAATATTACTTAATATTGTAATTTTGTTTTGTTGTTAATTTTACTATTAATAAAAGATATTATTAATTTAGTTAGGTTATACCAAACAATTTAAATAGTTTTTCATTATTTTAAATATATGGTAAGTTTTGTTGTTTTTAATTATTTTGTAAATTTTATTTTGATAATTTTGATTCATGATGACATTAAAACAAATTAATTTTACGCATTTAAATAATATCTTATTTTAAATAGTTGATGATTTCACATAAAAATAATGCTTTTCTATGATTTTGACTAAATTTGGTGGATATTTTTGAAATTCCAAGTTAGAGTTGTTAAGTTTCACAATTTTGAGCTCTTTAGGAGTTCTTGGGAGTGTTGAATCCATTTCTAGCATTTAAAAAAAATATTCAAACACTCTGAATTTCAATTTTTTTTTTGAAAAAAAATAAAAAAGTGTCTTCCAAATAAAATTATTACCTAATTAAACAAGTCTCAAATATAATTTTCTTTTTTATCAATAATATTAAAATAAAAAAATATAATTAATATAAAATATAATTATTAGTAATAATGTTGATATACAATCAATTTAGTATTTTCCTTTTTATTTTTTTATAACACTTTTATATCTCATATAATAACACCTTATCATCATATAATGACATTTTTACCATAATTAAAATATAACATATAAAAGAGTTCAATGTAGTTATAATATATATTTTTATTATATGTTAATAAATATGAAAATTATCATTTTGAGATGATGAGAGGATCCGAGAGCTGAGATTGAAGCATGGCCCTGAAGCCCTAGGGCTTTCCTTGCGCTTCTCTGTAGGCGCCGCCACTACTTCAGGCTCCTCCATATCATCCTCTACATAGCCTATTCGGCTTGATTCTAGCATGCCAGATTCCAAAGGGCGGGGGGGGGGCCGTAAACCCCCCCCCCCCAACCCTGAGGATCCAAGTGGACTTGGCATTCCTAGTTCCTCGCTCAACTCTGATATTCCTGCCCACTCACCGCCAACAACAGATCCATCAGATCCGACTGCCGCACGATCACCACATCGCCCCAGCGACGAGACCGAATCCAAGGATGCACAATCTATGAGATCTACGACCTGCATTCCAATTCAAACGAAAATACCCAAGATACACCTTCCAGTGGAGCACATCAATGGACGCATTCAATACATGCACGTTCATGCGTTGATTGGTAAGTTTATTGGCCTATGGCTGACTGAGAAAGCCCTTTATGGTTGGATCAAAGCGAAATGGAAACCAAAAGGGCAAGTGGACCTTCAGTTGGTTCCCAAAGGCTTCTTCAATATTATCTTCACCTGCATCGAAGATAAAAACAAAGTCATGGATGGAGGCCCTTATTTTTTCAATGTCGCAGGACTTTATCTAAGGGATTGCCTGGAACGTTTCGATCCCGATAAGGAGGAATTCAACTAGGCTCTAGTCTGGATCCATTTATATTCCCTGCCGCAGGAGTATTGGGAAGAGATCACCCTCAAGGAGATCAAAAACTGCCTTGGAACATTCATCAAAACTGCTGAAGAGACCAAACACAGTCAATATACTGCATATGCTTAGATCTGTGTCTATATGCATCTAGCAAAAGCCCTCCCCTATTCGGTAAGTCTCTGGCAGAAATATTTCGAGTGGATCCAATCTATAGATTATGAACATGTTCCTTTTAGGTGTAGAAAATGTCATATTCATGGAAACTTGTTCAGGGATTTTCCTCAAATTCACCCTCTTGCCCCCTCTAGTCCTCCCAATGCCTCAAATCTAGAAGGCTTCACCCGGGTTTCCCACAAAAAAATACACTCCAAGAAGCCCCTCACTCCTTCGTACTCCCCCCAACTTGCTCCCTCTTCGAAAGGCCCCTCTTCCAGCAACAACTTCCAAATATTAGTCAATCTTGGTTTGGATCAAGAGGCTGAGGAACCTTGCCCTGACCCCTCTTCCTCTGCGATGCCCTCCTTTGGCTTCATCCCCCCCCCTTAAGGGTCTGGAAACTCTGATGGTTAACATAGTGATGACCATCAATCCTCAAAAGGCCCCCCCACTCTTGCATTCTGAACCTGCCCAAAGTAGCCACCCTAAAGCAACTTCTGACATGGATCTTGACTCCCATGCTCCCATAGATCAACCCAGCAACCCCAATGTCAGATCAGACTCTATAGTGTTCACCTACATGATTGAAGAACCAGAATCAATTGATTTTGGGGATCTAGATCTAATAGGGCTAGAAAAGCATCTGATTCTAAAGCGTATCATACCATTCCGCCCAGACAAACTAATAGTTTGGATTAAGTGCTTCTGAAGGCTCAGCTAGTAAAGGGTAGTGTTCATCTTGGAATTCCATGGGAGTTCATACCTAGGGAAACAATCAACATTATCAGAGAATCAAGGAAGTGGGGTCGACCTACGGATCTACAACGGTTAATCACACTGGGGGATCAACTTTCCGAATTGGGGAGATATCCCAAGATGACGAAATTCTTCAAAGCCCTGAAATCTCCAAGTTTATGATGAAGATTACATCCTGGAATATTCGAGGGATCAATAGTCCCTCAAAGTGCCGAATGATAAAAAGTAGTCTCACTCGCAACAAACCTACCATTTTTTTCATGCAGGAAACCAAATGCACCAGCTCCACTTTCCATTCAATTATATCCTGCCTCTGGCTGGGTTGTGACACCACTGCTATCGATTCTATAGGGGCCTCTGGGGGCATTTCCATTTCCTGGAATCTCGCCATCCTTTCCCTTTCTCACTTCCATGCTTCCCATCATTTTAATCAAGCCTCCTTTCACCTCATTGGCACTAGCCTCAAAGGCATGCTTACTAATGTTTATTTCCCTCAAACCACTGCCAGTAAAATTCAAATCTTGGACGATCTCTATGCTTTGCACAATCTGAACTCCCATCACTACTGGATCCTGAGAGGGGATTTTAACATGATTACTATCCTTCAAGAAAAACAGGCTAGGTGCAATATTATTAAAGATGGCTCCCTGCACTTCAAAAACTTCATCAACCAAAACTGCCTCATCAACATCCCTACTGCTAATGGCCTTCATACTTGGAACAATCGACAATCTGGAAACCACTTCATCTCTTCTTGCCTAGACCATTTCCTTGTTTCTAATCCCATCATTCAAGCAAGAGGGGACATATTCTCCACCATACTACCAGTGGTAGGATCGAACCATTGGCTCGTCCAATTATAGTGGGAAATACCAACTATGCGAATGCCTAAACCCTTCCGGTTCGGGCAATTCTGGCTTCCCCGCCTGGGATTCCAGGACATGGTGACGCACTGGTGGCACATCATTCCCCCACAGAACGGATCCATTATGTATAATATACAGCAGAAGCTTAAAATCATTAAAGCTATACTGAAACACTGGAACCAAAGTACCTTTGGCCACATCTTTCAAGGAAACTGTGATCTACGACTTCAAATGGAAAATATTCAGTAAGAAATTATTAGCTTGGGAAGGACCGAGGCCCTTGATGCTCAGGAGAAGGATCTCAAATCTTGAATCAAGGAAAAGGAGCTTCAGGAAGAAATGCTATGGAAACAAAAATCCAGAATTTGTTGGCTTAAAGAGGGAGAGAAGAACACTTTCTTCTTCCACCGCTCCACCATTCAAAGATGAATGGCCAATCACATCTCCATTATTCTCAATGAACAAGGAGTAAACTTGGAAACACATGAATAAATTGAACAGGATCTTCTAAACCATTTTAAGGACACTCTCACGGAGCCACCCTTGGATTGCCAAGAGGCCATTGAGAGTATCACCCGACACATACTGGCCTTGATCATGGAGGAACACAACCAGATTTTGCTTCAACCCATCCAATTAGAGGAGGTGGATCAGGCCATGGCTCAACTCAAGGCAGGTAAAGCTCCTGACCCTGATGGGTTTACTTCCAACTTCTTTCACTTCTTTTGGCCGGATCTAAGATAGGAGATCTGGGAGATGGTTGATGAATCTCGAGTTATTCATTGGATGCTCCCTGCTCTAAATGCTACCTTCATCTCCCTCATTCCTAAAGAGGATCAAGCCTTTTCCCCTAGTAATTCCACCCCATTTCCCTTTGCAACGTCCTCTATAAGCTTGTCTCCAAAGTAGTTGCAATTCACCTCAAAACCCTTCTGCCTCTCCCACTAGTACATTTGGTGGAAATTCCGACACTTTAGTTCTAACACTTTTGTTGTAATGTCAGAAATTTCCCCAATTTCTATCAATTTTTCAATTCACGCCACAAACCGTCACTATACCGACATTTCGGGATATCGTCGCTTTTATGATGTTTATGTTTGTCATCAGAATTGCGACGTTTTAAACACTTTGTCGGTCTTTCGACATTTATGGGACGAAATGTCGGAATTGCGACATCACCTACACATTCGTCGGTCTTGCGACGCTTGGGAGAAACCGTCAAAAAAGCAATGTTTCTCATATAGATGTCGGTCTTGCAACGTTGTGAAGCCAAACGTCGCAAGACCGATGTTTATATGAGAAATGTCACTTTTCTGATGGTTTCTCCCAAGCATCGCAAGACTGATGTTTATATGAGAAACGTCGCTTGTCCGACGGTTTCTCCCAAGTGTCGCAAGACCGAAATAAAAAGTGTAATTTTATTTCACCTCAACTATTCATTAACTTCAATTTTATGTGTTCGTGTTGATAGTATATCATATGCTTCATATTTTTTTTTTTGTTATAATGAATGAAATATGAAAAGGATATTAAGAAGAATCTTAGTTTTGTAGATATTTTGTATGTTTATAAAATTGATCCAAATATATTATTATAGATGTTGTTTTGTAACATTGATAAATTGACCAATTTATTAACCATATATTTATATGAAAGATACTTATTTCAGATATTAACAAGATGAGAATCAACATGAAATATCAACCTGCATATTTTTCTATCAAAGACACAAAAATTTCAAGTCGCACCTTGTGATCAGGTTGCCCAACCAGGCGCGTTCGGGTCGGGCCGTTTCGTTCGAGGGTGCCCGTATCAGTTTTGCTAAGTTGTGACCGCCCGGGTGCCTTGTGCATGTTCGGGTGGCCCGTTTTCTATTTGCTCCCATGTGGCATCATTCGGTTGGGTGCACCATGTCATGTTGTGCAAGCTCGCCTGACAGGGCGAGTTCGGGTCGGGCCGTTTCGTTCGAGGGCACCCATATCAGTTTTGCTAAGTTGTGACCACCCAGGTGCCTTGTGCACATTTAAGCGGCCCGTTTGCCATTTGCTGCCTTGTGGCATCATTCGGTCGGGCGCACCATGTCGCGTCGTGTGAGGTCGCCCGACCGGGCGCGTTTGGGTCAGACCATTTCATTCAAGGGCGCTCGTATCAATTTTGCTAAGTTGTGACCACTTGGGTACCTTGTGCACGTTTAGGCGGCCCTTTTTCTATTTTCTCCCATGTGGCATCATTCGGTCAGGCGTGCCGTGTTGCGCCATGTGAGGTCGCCCGATCAGGCACGTTCGGGTCTGCCCGTTTCATTCGAGGTCATCCGTATCAATTTTGCTAAGTTGTGACCGCCCAGGTGCATTGTGCACATTCGGGCAGCCTATTTTCTGTTTGCTCCCATGTGGCATCGTTCGTTCGGGTGCACCGTGTCGCATCTTCTGATCAAGTTGCCCGACCGGGTGCATTCGGGTCAGGCCGTTTCATTCGAGGGTGTCCATATCAGTTTTGCTAAGTTGTGACCGCTCGGGTTCCTTGTGCATGTTTGAGTGGACCGTTTGCCATTTTCTCCCTTGTGGCATCGTTCGGTCGGGCGCGTCATGTGAGGTCGTCCGACCGGGCACGTTCGGGTCAGACCGTTTCGTTCGAGGGTGCCCGTATTAGTTTTGATAAATTGTGACCGCCCAGGTGCCTTGTGCACATTCGAGTGGCCCGTTTTCCTTTTGATCCCTTATGGAACTATTCGGTCGGGTGCGCCATGTCGCGCCGTGTGAGGGGGCCCAACCAAGCGTGCTCGGGTTGCGCTGTTTCGTTTGAGGGTGCCCCTATTAGTTTTTCTAAGTTGTGACCACCCGGGTGCATTGTGCATGTTCAGGCGGCCCGTTTGTCATTTTCTCCCATGTGGCATTGTTCAATCGGGTGCGCCATGTCACGTTGTGTGAGGTTGCCCGACCGAGCGCGTTCGGGTCGGCCTGTTTCATTTGAGGGTGCCTCTATCAGTTTTGCTAAGTTGTGACCGGCCGAGTGCATTGTGCACGTTCGGGCGTCCCATTTCCATTTTCTCCCATGTGGCATCATTCGGTCAGGCACGCCGTCTCACGCCTTGTGAAAAGGTCGCCCAACCGGACGTGTTTGGGTCGGGCCGTTTCATTTGAGGGTGCTCGTATCAATTTTACTAAGTTGTGACCATCTGGGTGCCTTGTGCATGTTCGGGCAGCCTGTTTTCCGTTTGCTCCCTTATGGCATCGTTCGGTCAGGCGCGCCATGTCGCGTCGTGTGAGGGCACCCGACCAAGCGTGTTCGGGTTGCGTTGTTTCGTTCAAGGGCACCTGTATCAGTTTTTCCAAGTTGTAACTGCCCGAGTGCCTTGTGCACATTCAGGTGGTCCATTTTCCATTTTTTCCCATGTGGCATCATTCGGTCGGGCGCGCCGTGTCGCACCATGTGAGGTCGCCTGATCGGGCGCGTTCGAGTCGGCCTGTTTCATTCGAGGGCACCCTTATCAGTTTTGCTAAGTTGTGACTGCCCAGGTTCATTGTGCACGTTCGAGTAGCCTGTTTTCCATTTGCTCCCATGTGGCATCATTCGATCAGGCCTGCCTTGTGATCAGGTCACCTGACCGGCCGCGTTCAGGTCGGGTCATTTCGTTCAAGGGTGCCCGTATCAGTTTTTCTAAGTTGTGACTGCCCTGATGCTTTGTGTATGTTCAGCCAGCTAATTTTCCTTTTTCTCCCATGTGGCATCGTTCGGCCGCCCACGCCGTGTCATGCCATGTGAGGTCACCTGACCAGGCACGTTTGAGTCAGGCCATTTCGATCGAGGGCGCCCGTATCAATTTTCCTAAGTTGTGACCGCCCGGGTGCCTTGTGCACCTTTGAGCAGCCCGTTTACCATTTTATCCCTTATGGCATCATTCAGTCAGGCACATCGTGTCGCACCATGTGAGGTTGCCTGACTGGGCGTGTTCAGGTCAGACCGTTTCGTTCGAGGGCGCCCGTATCATTTTTACTAAGTTGTGATTGCCTGGGTGCCTTGTGCACGTTCAGGTGGCCCATTTTCTGTTTTCTCCCATGTGGCATCGTTCGGTCGGGTGCGCTGTGTCATACCATGTGAGGTCGCCCGACCATGCGCGTTCGGGTCAGCCCGTTTCGTTCGAGGGCACCCATATCAGTTTTTCTAAGTTGTGACCACCCGGGTGCATTGTGCACGTTCGGGTAGCCCGTTTTCCATTTTCTCTGATGTAGCATCATTCGGTCGGGTGCGCCGTGTCGCGCCTTGTGATCAGGTCACCCGACTGGGCACGTTCAGCTTGGGCCTTTTCGTTCGAGGGTGCCCGTATCAGTTTTGATATGTTGTGACCGCTCAGGTGCCTTATGCACATTCAAGTGGCCCATTTTCCATTTTCTCCCTTGTGACATCATTTGGTCAGGCGTGCCGTGTCGCGCCATGTGAGGTCGTCCAACCGGGCATGTTTGAGTTGGGTCATTTTGTTCGAGGGCACCCATATCATTTTTGTTAAGTTGTGATTGCTCAGGTGCCTTGTGCACGTTCAGGTAGCCTGTTTTCCGTTTTCTCCCTTGTGGCATCGTTCGGTCGGGTGCGTCGTGTCGCACAGTGTGAGGGCGCCCGACCAAGCACGTTCAGGTTATGTTGTTTCGTTTGAGGGCGCTCGTATTAGTTTTAGTAAGTTGTGACTGCCTGGGTGCCTTGCGCATGTTCGGGCAGCCCGTTTTCCATTTTCTCCCATGTGGCATCGTTCGGTCGGGAACACCGTGTTGCATCATGTGAGGTCGCCCGACTAGGCGCATTTGGGTCGGCCCATTTCATTCGACAGCGCCCGTATCAGTTTTGCTAAGTTGTGACTGTCGAGGTGCATTGTGCACATTTGGCAAGCTTGTTTTCCATTTTCTCCCATATGGCATCGTTTGGTCAGGCGCGCCGTGTCACACCTTGTGATCAGGTTGCCCGACTGGGTGCGTTTGGGTTGGACCATTTCATTTGAGGGTGCCCGTATCAGTTTTGCTAAGTTTTGGCCGCCCAGGTGCATTGTGCATGTTCGGGTGGCCCGTTTTCCATTTGCTCCCATGTGGCATCATTCAGTAGGGCGCACCGTGTCACGCCTTGTGATCAGGTCACCCAACCAGGTGCGTTCAGGTCGGGTTGTTTCATTCGAGGGTGTTCGTATCAATTTTACTAAGTTGTGACCATCCGGGTGCCTTGTACATGTTCGAGTAGCCCACTTTCCATTTTCTCCCTTGTGGCATCATTCGGTCGGGCACGTCGTGTCACGCCGTGCGAGGTCGCCCGACCGGGCGAGTTCAGGTCGAGCTGTTTCGTTTGAGGGTGCGCGTATCAGTATTGGTAAGTTGTGACTTTCCAAGTGCCTTGTCCACGTTTGGGTGACCCGTTTGTCATTTGCTCCCTTGTGGCATCATTCGGTTGGGCGTGCCATGTCACATTGTGGGAGGTCACCTAACCGGGCCCGTTTGGGTCGGGTTGTTTTGTTCGAGGGCGCCGGTATCATTTTTTCTAAGTTGTGACTACTCGAGTGCCTTGTGCACGTAATTCGAGCAGCCCTTTTTCCGTTTTCTCCATTGTGGCATCGTTCGGTCGGGTGTGCCTAAACCCATTTAACCCCTAAACCCTAAACCTCTAAACCCTTAACCACTAACCCTTAAACCCTTAACCCCTAACCCATTTAACC
Source organism: Pinus albicaulis (assembly GCA_034641835.2). Taxonomy (NCBI): domain Eukaryota; kingdom Viridiplantae; phylum Streptophyta; class Pinopsida; order Pinales; family Pinaceae; genus Pinus; species Pinus albicaulis. The sequence continues at coordinate 1,593,233,474 of CM076575.1, read as the reverse complement.
CCCTAAACCCCTAAACCCCTAACCCATTTAATCCCCTAAACCCTAAACCTCCAAACCCTTAATCCCTAACCCCTTAAACCTTATTTCCCAACCGGGCCTACCCATTTAACCCCCTAAAACCCTAACCCATTTAACCCCCTACCCTAATCCTTAACCCCAAAAATGCTTAACTACTAAATCCCCTAACCCCCTAAACCTCTGAACCTCTATAACCCATTTAAACCCCTAAACCCTAAACCTCTAACCCCTTAACCCCTTAACCCTTAACCCTTAGCTAAAATCCTTAGCTACTAAATCCACTAAGCCCCTAAACCTCTAAATGCATGCCTAACCCATTTAACCCCCTAAACCCTAAACCTCTAACCCTTAACCCCTAACCCCTTAAACACTAATTCCCAACACCCAACCCATTTAACCCCCTAAACCCATAAAACCCTAACCATTTTAACCCCTTAAACCCTAGCCCCATTAACCCATAACGACCCCTAACCCCTAAAATCCTTAACTGCTAAATCCACTAACCCCCTAAACCTCTAAAACCCTAACTCATTTAACCCTCTAAACCCCAAACATCTAACCCCTAAACCCCTTAACCCCTTGATCTGCTAGGGGTTGGTTACCTTGATATTACCGGTGGTGTATTCATAATCCTTCTAAATAACCAATAAAGGGTCAAGGAAATTGACTAATATGTTGTCAAGTTTTATCTTATCCATCTCTAGGGTAAGTTGATTTTCGGCTAAGTCCACTTCTTTTGATCTCAATTTTTCCAATTGCTTCCCTCTCTCATATGATACCTGAGCCTTTGCCTATCTCTTCCCTTCTAATTCCATAATAGTGTCATAGTGATGCCAACCAAATTCTTTGGAAAGCCTTCCTAGCAAACAATACTTGTGACCTGGTTGAAGCCTCAACACTTTCAGAGCATCTAGAATGACCATCCTCTTCCCCTAACCCCTAAGCCCCTAATCCCTAATCCCTTAACCACTAAATCATCATTCACCTAACCCCTAACTGTGCCTAAATCCCCTAACCCCTAAGCCCCCAATCCCTAATCCCTTAACCACTAACTCATAATTAATATTCCCCTAACCTCTAAATGTGCTTAAATCCACCCTAACTCCTAACCCCCAAATCCCTAACCGTTTAACCCAAAAATCCTTAAACGTTTGATGCATCTAGGACTTGCAATGTTCTTGGGATTTTCCCATTTCCCTGGAGTCATCTCCTAGGACACATTTGACAAAGATTAAAGCCCCTTGTAATACTTCAGATCTTTTATAAATATCTTTACCACACCTAAGATGGAATAACACTTCTTCCTTGAGTTAAATAAGTGTTGGGCACAACATGATCTATCTTACTGTAGCCCTAGGATCCTCCCCATAGTCACCAAACAGGCCCTTAAAGGGCCGCGGCACACATCAAGAGGCCTCCTACCTTGCCATGTTGCACTCTAGCTTCCCTCTATTAAAACATATTATCAAATACTAATCATGCCTATTCTATGCTGAAACATTTGGTATATAGGTAAACAAGAGAATTCTCCACAAATATATTTTAGTCCAACCTAACATTAATGATGATGATAGATTGGAACTGCATCGTAAACTAGCACATGCTACAAAATTAGTGGAAAAGGTGAAATTATCGAGTGTCATCCCATTATGTTGCATCTAATTGAACAATTTCAATGACTCCTCACAAAGACTATTGTGAGCATATTATTCATCATAGAGAAGACCTTAACATGCTAATACTTCAACATAGCTGACATTTCTATATCCGACCCATGAGCAACATAGCTGACATTTCTATATCAAACCTCCCAGCATCAAATTGTTTAAATATGGATAATTCACTAATGTTAACCATATGCCAAAATAAATGGTAACACAGGCTCCAAGTAATTAGATATGCTCTCAATATGCAAGGATATTTACTGAGTGTGTTACATGAATAAAAAACCTTGCATATTGAGCATGCTACATGAATAAACAACTCTTATGATTCTTGATCATGGTTGCAAATGTAATATTTAAAATACAACATAATTTAATAGTGTAAAGTTTAAAACTCGTTTTAAAAAAGCATGATGATTTAGTAGGGTAGAAGGATTACTATATGCAAAAATCAGTCCATTATTTACTCATATAATTTTAATTGCTTCTCAAAAAGATATGTTTTATTTTTTTGATTGTAAATATTTTTAAACAATCAAAATAAGCAAACATTTAATTATTTAGAAATTATTTTAATTATTTAAAATTATTATAATTATTAAAAAATATATATATTTTAAATTAATTTGAGTGGCCTTAAAAAAAAACACACGTGTTTCATTTCAAAATGTCAAAAATTTTCAAATATCAAAAGTTTTAATTTCCCTTGTTCATTTCCCTCTGGTTGCATGGTTTGTCCAAGGAAGGAGGGAGGATGTGGCCATACTGTTGCAAGTTTTGAGGAAGGATGCAACCATACTATTGGAGGTTTGGAGGAAGGATGAGGGAGATTTGTGCCCTGAGCCATGCTCATGGATCTGGAGCCTGGCACCATGGATAGTGTTAGGATCTTTGCATTGCTCTCAACTCCACAACTCCAAAAACAGGTACTATTATTCTTCAATACAACAAGAATTTTGTAGGTTGGAATTTTAGCATTTTTTCAGGATCTTGTCTCATGGGTCTACCTGTAATTTTTTCTATTGGGACTACCTTTGGTGGTACATTCGGAGCATTAATAAAATGAAAATATGCAGATTTTTGGTGTCTCTACCCATTTTGGTTATCAGGGTCTTGGAAGGTTTTTCTATATGCAACCCATTACCAACCCGATCTGATGAAACAAATGCATAGTGGCCTCTGTGGGAGTTTATAAGCCTGATCTAGGTGTCTTTTCCTTGGATCTGCGTCTCCAGGGAAACAATACCCAACTACGATCTCGATCCAGTTTCCCAAATAGTGTATTTTATCTCTTAGGTATGAATAGAACCAGCATCACAGGCCATCGTTCTTGTACTATATTTTATCGTACTATAAATACCATGAAAACCTAGTCCCATTCCCTTCCATTTCGTCCAACTTATAATTCCCTTCCTTGCACACAAATTTATTTTCTCCTTTCCTCGTATATTGAATCCAGAATTCCACAGAGAAATGTGTCTCCAGATCGATCCCCGCAGCAGATATTGTAGCTCCAACCAGACGTACTACAGCAAGCGAAAAGCAGTGAATTTTCCCCAAGATGAATACCTGGATCTCTCAACTTAGGTCTCCTTCACCACAATGGCCCAATAGCCCTCATCAACTCTGCCACTGGGGAAACCACCACATTCCTCTGACTATGGTAGAGCATGAAGTCACTCTCCGCTGGTTTAAAAATCCTCCTCTCACCGAATTTAATCCATTTTCCCATAATTTGCATGTCTATATTTTCCATTGGAGCCATCAGTACGACCATCAATCCTCTAAATGCCACAGCTGAGCTAGCGAAGTAAGCCAGAGACTCGGTAGCCGTGTTGGCCTTTGCCACCATATTTTCTCATTTCTTCTTCTTCATCTAAATTAGCCTCCCACAATGACCAAAACTACATCTCTACTCTACACAAGCTCCTCACTTCGAATGTTTCCCATGCCCCTGTCGTTAAAATCTAGCAAGATGATACTGCCACACAGCTCTATTCCTCTGGGACTACTGGAATGAGTAATGGGGTCATTTCCACCGACAGAAATCTGATTGCTATTTTTTACATTCTGTTAAAGCACTTGGGATTCAGTCCTAAGAATAGTACCTGGAATCAAATTGATTCGTTCCTGGGTATGATGCCCATATTTCATATATATGGGCTTGCAGCGTTTTCTTATGTGTTTCTTGGATCCAATTCGACCATTTTTGTGCCATCTAAGCTTGATCTTGTGGAGATTTTTTGGTTGATTGAGAACTACAGAATCAGCTATTTTCCTCTTGTGCCTCCCATCCTATGGGTATGAATAAAGTTGATATTGCAAATAAATATGATTTGAGTTCTTTGCACACTATTATATGTAGTGTAGCTCCCATGAGCAAGGAGTCTACAGAGGAGTCTATTTCTGGGTTCCTTGAAGTCAGAATAACACAAGTAAATTTGTTTTCTTCTTTTTTTCCATGTTGGTCTACTTGCTATAGAAATACAAAAACTAGAACACTAAGTTTTCTTTATTTTACAGAATTTAAGTTTTTTAAAGATATGGACACTGACTAGATAATCAATCTCTCCAACCACTCAGGAGGGTATAAAAAGTTGATATACCTGTCTTAATTAGGTAGGTTAATTGTGCCTCATTCATTTTTAGCCTAGTGCGGTGGTCTTCCTATAAGGGAAAATGAGGGCTAACATGAACCTTCTCTCTTTACGTTTAAGCACAGGATTCACCTTTCAGTACCTATACAAGAGAGATTTTACCTATAAAGTATTTTGGAGTTGAAATAATAAGAAATTACCTTTCCTTCAAGTTAGATATAACAAAGTCAAGATTGAAAGCCATGGAACTTTATCATGTTTTTACAAACAAGAATTTGCATTCAAGAATCACTTACCTCAAGGAAAATTTGACACCCCAATTGTGGTCAAAAAGTCTTTGAGGGAGATCTTTATGAGGAAAAACATAGGTGGTTTCTGAAGTATTTTGCAGACCTTTTCTCAAGAATTTTTTCCAATTTCTCAAGTAAGTGTTTGCATCAATTTGTAGTTTCCTTAGGCCACCTAAAACATCCTTGATTTGCATAATCCTGCAATTAAGGCACTATAAGTATCTACAGTAGGATGAAAATGCTTCTCCATCATTTTTTCAAGAAGATTAAATGCAAGAACACTGTTTAATTTGAGTGGCACTCCATCTAGGTCATGAATTTCATCCAAGTTATCAGGATCTCAACTACCTACTGTATCCTCATCAGGAATCAAGTGTTCTTTTTGTATCTTGTTTTCTTGAACTATACCATTCATAAGCTCACAATAAGTTCGATAATTAGGTTGGAATCCTATATTTAGGAGAGTAAGATGAGGTTATAAAAGAGCTTGAAACTTCATGCTATTGACTATAATCCTTCAAAGATAAAGATCTGCCTCAAAATATTCTTATAATTCTAAATTCCAACTAACATCAATCTCCCTAAAATTATACAAAAGTGCTTTGTCACCTTTGAATCTATCTTATATGGATGTTTAAATTTGCAAATTTAGATCTTCCTTGTATTGGCCTTAAAAACTCAACAAGTTTTCCCACAAAATTATAATTATGTTTCTCTGGCCCATGACCATTCCAAAATACACCAGTTTGAATAACATCGATTCCTCCATCTTTTTACTTTACCATGAAATCTGGACACATCTCTGAGATGCTTTGGAAGTAATATATGGATCCAAAAATTGAGAACGGACATTATCCATTGGTGAGCAAAGCTCTCCTTGCCTAAAGAACCGTTGCTGATTTGGTATTTAAGCTTCCATGGTCTAACTTTAATCTATTCCACCTTATATGGATAATGGTCACAATATATTCTATAGATATTTCAAATTGATTCCTTCCAGAGCTGGTCATATCACCATTACACAAACCTTGCCTTGCACTGCTCCTTAGGTTCTGTAGATATTAATGAAAAAAATATACCTTTTGGGCTAAAGTAGAGGGCAAATTGTTCATCATAATACTGGTGCAGTATTCACCTAAAATGTTGTACACATAATGCCAATATTTGAGCGCCCTAGAGAGACATCAACTTTATCCTCCCAATGTTCTAAAGGTTGGAACTAGTTCTATTTTGTCTGAAGTATTGTCGAGGAATAAACCCAAGATAATATTGTGTAAAGGTTTTGCATTGAGAGAGGAAGAAACTGAGTACTATTTAGTTGAAAAAATGTAGAATTTCCAATGGGAGAGCCCTCATTTTGCAATTTACAATTTTTTGAAAGTTGCTCTCGTGTGGAGAAATCATTGTCTAATTTAAAATGTAGGCTAAATTCATAGTGATGAAAACCTGCCTTTATGTGATTTAGTATAACTCCATCACCGATTCATCTTGTTCAAAATGAGGGAGTGTATCATCTAAGATCAGGTTCAAAAATTAGATAATGATGTTTTCACTGGAATGAACCCTCTGATCAAGGCCTAAGTAAATAATCTCTATAGAAAATTTGGTTTCTCCATGCCAAAAGCTTATCTGTTTGCTCGCTTTATTTATATGAAAGTGACTTCCGATGAGAATTTTAAAACGAACCAACTTTATTGGAAATCACCGAGGCAAGTCTAGTTTGCTTGTGTTGTTCCAATCTCTGTCATTTGAAGAAAAGTTTCATTTTTTTTTACACAGACTCTTGATTCTCTTTTTGCAAACATGAAGGAGCAAAGGATGAGGGCACAACAGGCTTAGATAGGTGGGAGACAAACAAACTATCCCATTCAAAAAAGAAACTTTGGAGGTCGACAAAGGAACTCTTTTGGTTACCAAAGAAATTTCACGAGACGCTAGAGATCAAACTAATCTAGAAGTGTCATGATGCATCAACTGTATGTACTAATTACATCCTTTTCGAATGAAGTAGATACTGATTTGGTTGCAAGGTACTCCTGATTCATGGTGGAGCATAAGCTAGCAAAAGACAAGAAGGTGATGTGTTAAGTAGCACAAAATTATAGCTGCGAAGTTGCAGGCCTGCCAAGATTAAGCACATGGTATTTTGAGATTTTGGTTGTTCACAAGTCCATTTTTTTTCCAGGTATTTTCTAGATAGATATGTTTTCACAAAACTATTCTTCAATGAAGAAAGATATTTGGTCAAAACCTTGTGTTAGTTTTTGTATTGTGGAACTGGCTAGTAAAGCATTCATTACGGGAGACTTAAACTTGCACCAGCAAATTGTTGGTGATTTATATACTATCACTATTTAATGTTGTACAAAGGATCAATACAAAAATGTAGGTTGAAATTCAGACTATCAAATGTGTTATGGTATGTTGACATTAGGGTCTCTATACTCATTATATACTTTGGTAAAGGCTTCAACAATTGAATTCATGACATTCCTTTATGCAAACATAGGTTCAAATTATTTATGTGTTGACTTTTTCATTTAAGAGTGATTTTAAAACCAGTGCAAAATTCAAATCCATGGTTGATGCGAGACTACTGCGGGTATGTTTTAAGAATATTTGGTTTACAGTTGTGCATATCACATTTCTTTCTTTGATTTCTCGTTATTACTTCATTTGACAAAGGTGCCCATTGATTTCTAATGGGATTATGGATCAATTACTAGTTTTCTATATATTATAAAAGACATCTATTATGTATAACTGAGAAATTTCCTGTCCAGTTAAAAGAGGATATTTTTCATTGATAAATGATATCTTTTTTTTTGGGGGGGGGAGGGAGACATTAAACAAAATATGTATGCCATATGGACATTTTAAACAAAATTCTTCTCTTTGCATTATGCACACTAAAGGCTTTGTCAATGTGGATGTTATTGAGAAATGTAGCTCGAGCAGGAACTCCTGGCACAGGTTTAGTGTGAACGTGTGGGAAGTGGTTTGAAACATTTGATTGGTGATCACACTAGAAAGGTGGTCACTAATTCCATCTTGTGATTTCTTTTGAAAAATAAAAATAAAAATGACTGTCTAATGTTTTGAATTCAGCTTACTCTTAAGAGTCTAAATGAAATGTTCTAGAAGTTCTAGAACATTAGTGACTTATAATCTTATATTGGGATTTAGTCTTAGCCATACATCTCAAGAATGAGATAGGTGGCAAGCTAGGATTGAGGAGATTAGTTATCTTCTCTCAAAGCAAAAGGAGGAAAAGATAGTAAAAGTCAATCTCATAGGAGAAAAGAAAAAGAGAACTGGAGGAAGGAAGAGTGCATTCAAGGAGAAGAAGAGCAGATTGCTAAAGAGACTACTTACCAGCATGCTCTACAGGCCGTACCACTATTGTAGACATATTTTCTTCATGCACAGGCCATGCACCTTCAGATCTGGTCATACACTGTCTTGCTGTAGTGTGCTTTAGTGTTAAAAGGAGAGGAAAAGAGATTTTATGTCCAAAGGCAGCAGAAATAGAGCAAGCCATACTGTTGTATCTGTACCCTCTTTTACACAAGCTGTACATTGCTATTTGAGATGATTTTATTAACCGCACAGCTATTGGTTCAAGCAGGCTGCAGAGGCCACCTTGTAAGCTTTGATCAAATGATAAAAAGCTGATTAATAGGAAAAATCCCTATGTATGTATTTTATTTCATCCACTATTCATTTCTCAGCTGTTGTGTGATTGATGCAATGTTCAGAAATTTGATTTTCTACCTTTAAATAAATTATGTTTTGAGTTATTTAATGAGAGAAAATTAGGACAGAAATCACCTAGGTTTGAAAAATTTAGAAAGGCTTTCATTGGAGTGCAAGTCACTGAGTTTATGTGAATTGCTCAACCCTCATTCCAGTACTAACATTGCCAGTAGTTTCAGTGTCATGTCCTGTGTGATGTATTTGGTTTATAGTTGTTATAACTTATGTATTTAATGTTACAGGATGTCACTACAATGGTTGATCACTGTGTTGGGATTTTGCTTCACATTAATACTCATTTTCTTCTCCTTTACATATTTCTTGGACTTGTTCATAAATAGTCTTAACACTATTAAGGAAAGCTGATTATATCGGAAAATTTCCATATACTCTTTCCTTTTCCACAAGATCGCCACAAGAAATGACAAGCAAACTAAATATAAGGTAAAATACAAACACAAAATAAAGAGAAAAAATTCTCTATAAACTTTTGGAAAAAATCCATGACTGTTTCCAAAAGAAAACTCAAAGATTCAGTCACTGCTAGATAAAAAATTCAAAGCAATAACCAAATATATCTCTGTATTCAAAAAGTTTTGCATGCCATCATATACAAGAACAATTTTTAAATATTGTCATAATAATGAAAGATGAAGTCGTACATTTCATTTAGTTGTGTATTTTCAATTTTTCACTATATTAATTCATTTTTAAAAATATTTTTAACTTTTCGTCGCTCTTGTGATGCTTCCTAAGTGTCAGTCTTTCGATGCTTTCAACCTACAAATTTGTTTCCTTTCGTTACTCTTGTGATTCTTCTTAAGCGTCAGTCTTCTGATGCTTTCAACCTATGATTTTTTTTCCTTTCGTCACTCTTGCGACGCTTCTTCAGCATAGGTCTTTCGATGCTTTGAACCTATGAATTTTTTTTCCTCTCATCGGTATTGTGACGCTTCATAAGCGTCGGTCTTCTGATGCTTTCAACTTACGAAAATTTTTGTTGTTCGTTGGTATTGCGACACTTTGCAAGCATCAGTATTGCGACACTTTGCAAAACATCGGAAAAGGTGTCGCTCTTCCGACACTTTATTTAAGTGTCAGAATTGCGACGTAATAGCTAACCACGTTTTGCCCGGCCTCAAACTGTCGCTCTTGTGATGACTATGTGTCGGAATAGCGACGAAGTGGCTGTCAGAAATTGGGCCAAATTTACTAGTGTCCTCATTTCTCTTGAGAAAACTGGCTATGTAGAAGGCAGGCATATCTTGGATGGAATTATCCTCATGCATGAGGTGGCACACTCCTTACACTCCCATAATTTCCCTGGAATTCTACTTAAGATAGATCTCTCGAAAGCTTTGGACAAACTCAGTTGGCAATATATCCAAAAAATTGTCAAGGCCTTTGGTTTCAGTCAAACTTGGATTATATGGATCCTTAGCCTCATCTCCTCCCCTCTCTACTCCATCCTTATCAATGGCATTCCCTATCCCCCCTTCCACCCCTCTCGAGGCATTCAACAAGGGGACCCTCTCTCCCCTTTCCTCTTCGTGATCATGGCAGAAGGCTTACGCAGGCTACTCAAAGCCCACATTCAAGATCTCTCTTTTCGAGGCCTTATTCTCCACCAGCGCCCACCCCTCTCGTACCAAAAATTAGTTGATGAAAACATGCTCTTTGGCCACCCCTCTGTTCAAGAAGCCTCCACCCTCAAATCCATCTTGGACTGCTTCACTCTAGCTGCTGGCCCCTCGGTCAACAACTATAAATCCCAAGTTTTCTTTCTTAACATTCCCATGATCACTCAATGGAATATTGCTTGAACTCTTGGATTCACCACGGTGGTGCGGCCCTCTAAATATCTAGGTGCACCACTCATTGACTCAGCCCTCAAGCACTCGTCTTGGAAAGAGTTGCTAGATAAGTTGGAAAACCGGCTATCCATATGGATCCATCGAGCTCTGAATCTGGTGATTCATCTTGTCTTAGTCAAATCGGTCCTTCAAGCAATGCCTCTGTACCGTTTTTCCATGCTAGCGGCACCAAAATGGGTTCTCAAGGCCATTCGGAACCTTCAACGCAACTTCCTATGGGGAGGGCCTAAAGCAAGGCAAAAATGGGCCTTAGTGAACTGGTAGGAAGTCTGCATCCCCAAGAAAACTGGTGGTTTGGGGCTCCATGACCCTTATCTAAGCAACAAATTCATGGGAGAAAAAATTTGGTGGCACTGGGTCTCTAATGCAAGCAGTCCATGGGCACAAATGTGGGCCGCCAAATATGCTCAAAACTGGCCAATGGAGGATATCATTCATTTTGATAATGATCACGGAGGTTCCCTTATCTGGAAGGCAACTAGTCAGCATAGAGCACTAGTTCGAGACCACATCTTCTAGGAAGTCAGGTCAGGGAGATCAGCCAACTTCTGGCACGATTCATTGCAACAAATTCTAAGGTTAGTAGACCTCTTTCCAAACTCTGATTGGCAAGGCACACTGGAGCATCTCCCTCATCAAAATGTTGGCACCTGTTGGACTTGCCCCCCCCTCTCCCACAAGCCATTTTTGACAATGGCTCATGGCTAACCAATTGCACTCTCACCTTGGTCTAACTCTCACCAAGGAAATAGCCAAAGAACTACATAAGAGACAGGTTCGTATCTCCGAAGAGCCCGATAATCTCTTTTAGGGCTATTCTGCTGCTAGAAATTTCACCACCAAGGAAGCCTACAACCTATCCCTCCCAGCCTCACAACCTGATGGTATTTGGGAGAAAGTTTGGCACTCGAAAAACTGGCCGAAAATTTCTACTTTTCTCTGGCTCCTCAGTAAACATTGCCTCCTCACTTGGGATAACATCCCCAAGAAAGGATTCACCGGTCCTTGCTAATGTCCCAACTGTGGTATTAAGGAGGAAACCTATGAGCACCTTTTCAATGAATGTGAAGTGGCCATGGCACTTTGGGATAAAGTGGTCCTTCTCTACAGAAAATCGAATAGAATCATGGGGAGCATCATCAACACCATTTGCAGCTGGCCTTCCACTCCATTTCAGTGCACGATTTGCAATTCTCTTTGGATTATGATACCAGGGTACCTACTCTGGGTGGTATGGAAAGAGTGCAATCGCAGAATCTTCAAGGATCAACGCACTCCCACAGACATTCTTTGGAATATGGTCTGCAGTCATATATAGGAGACTCTAGTCCTTCATCATTGGAGGGAAGAGGACCTCCCCTCCCTTTAGAGTGAGAAAGTTATTTGGGCCAATTGGAACTTACGGTTGCATTCGGCCACCATCCCTAAGCCCCCCTCAAACCAAAAGTTGCCCTCTCCGGAACGATGGACCCCTTCGCCTCCAGGCTACGACAAGCTCAACTTTGATGAAGCCTCTAAAGGGAATCCAGGGAGAGCAGGCTACAGAGGTATTTTAAGAACTTCCCTTGGCTAGGCGCATTTACTCCTCTTTGGTTTCCTTGGTTGGGATACCAAAAATTCGGCAGAGCTTGAAGGATTGCTCCAGGGGCTCATCCTTGCCAGGGAGCACCACTTGTTTCCCCTTATCATTGAAGGTGATTCACATATTCTAATAAATATGGAAAAGTGACTCCAGGCTGGCTCCTCCATCTCCAACCTCATCAAAATTTGGTGTTTAACAACCAGGATCAAAATGCTCGAGCAATGGATGTGCATTGACACTGCTATAGACTATGACCATGTTCGATGCTCTACCAACAAAGTAGTGGATCTCCTGGCCAAAAAAGGTGTGCATCACTGCGACCCCATCTGGTTTGGACCTCTTACCTCTGTTAATGATGAAACTTTCCTTCAGTTCTGAACTCTACTGGTGCACAATGACAACCATCCCCTGGATGCGGGTGGTATTTAGTCACACAGATTTCCATGAGGCAGCCATGTGGCTCACCACATGGCACGTCCATGTGCCCCATCCTTGGGATGCACAACACCATCAAAACTCGCGTGGGCTGGGCCTTAAATTCCCATGCCCCACCTTAAAATCTACGTACTCTCTGATTTGGCTAATTAATCCTTCTCTCACCATGTTGCTCTATCTTCCCACTCCGCCTCTGGATTTCCAGCCCACCCTGATTTTCATCCCATCGCTCCTTCCGCTTTGGTCCTCATCTGCTCTGGTGCGAAATCTTTGGGCTTCTGCCTCTGCAGTGACGCCTCTATCTTATCGAGCCTTATACACGCCAACCAGAATGCCGCATCGCCATCGACAACCTAGTGGAACAGCGGGGGGAAGAGGCCTCCCTTCGCGACCTCCCCTGCCCATGGCCTCCCCTCTGGACTTGAATTTCCTATTCTCATGGGACCCTGCAGACTTGCATCCTCCCACCCTTGTGCCAACTATGCGCTCTGACCCCATGGCCCCTCCTACTCCACCCTCGGCTCCTCCCACTAGACCCTCCTCTTCCTTCGGCAAGAAGCGTGCCCGCAAATCGACAATCTCAGAGGAGCCTCCCTTCCTTCGTCGTAAGCTCAAGGCACTCCCAGTGCAGCCTGCCTCCAGCCCCTCTTTGGACGATAGTGACTTCAAGCCAGCTGAGGATTTGTAGCTGCTAGGTGTTAGTCTTTCGGGTTTGATGAAGGGCAAGGAAGTCCTCCACGCGACTGGTGCCATGAAAATTTTAACTTCTTTGCAGGATAGTGCTCCTCAGGACACTCCAGCGGAGCACATCGGACTTCCACCCTCCCCTCGCGAGCAGCATGAAGACAATGAACCACTTGATTACGGCTACATCTGTCGTATCCTAGAGGAGGACCCTCCAACCAGCGACGAGCATGAAAGCTCTCCTTGGCATGTCCTTGTCGAGCTCCTTAGTTTGCAGGTTTTGGACGTCTCTCTTGTTTGTTCTTTCAATTTCTTTTTGCACTATGTTAAAGGCTGGTTTCCCACCAAGGTCAGCCTGGTATATTTGGACTATTTTGGCAGGTTTCCCCACTAGGGGTGGTCTAGTTTCTACCAGCAGTTTTTTGCACAATCCCTCAGTAATGGATTTCTCCATTTCTGAAGATGTGCCTTGTAAAATTTGTTTGACGACTTAATAGAAATAGTATTACTTAGAAAAAAAAAATATGAAAATTATTATAATAATATATTATAAATAAAAATTATTTATTTAATATCTTAATTATATTCATTAATTTTATCAATTTATTAATTTTTAAAAAGAAAAAAAATGTAAAATTATTGATTATAAATATTTGTAAATATGAATTTTTTCTAATTAGAGAAGAAAAGTAAGATTGTAAATCAATTTAATAATTTAATAATTATAATTAATTATAAATTAGAAATAATAATTTATTTATTAATATAATATAGAATATATTTATTATTAAAATTTGAATATAAAAATAATAAATTTAAATTTAAAAAATAAATAAATATGAAAGTATTTGAAAATTAAAATTAAAATATTGTTTTAAATTATATTTATAAATTTAAAAATTCAAATTAAATCTAAAAAATCATTTTTTTCCTCTCAAATAAAAACCTTAATCTCTAATTTATTATAATATTTATTATTTTTATTAAGAATAGGGTAGGATACCTATATGTATCATAAAATATTAAAACAAAATCCAAAAATCATCACATTAAATCGATAGTAGTTCTTCGAATTTCATGATGTGTGTGTTTTCATTATGATATTATTTTAAAGAATAATGGAAAAAAAATTTGTTTATAATAAGTATATAGTTAGCATTTTTTCCGAATAAGAAAAGACATTTTTTATATTCAACAAAAAAAAATACACACATCATAAATTGATCTTCAAACAACTATAAATACCAACCAAGAAACTAAGTTACCAAAAATATTGTGATATGAATAAGATCAAAATTTACATCGACAATTGTCAAATTTAACCCTCCAAAAGACCCAAGAAAAAGACTAACCAAAACTAACAAACATCTTAAAATTAAAATATTAATTTTTTATAACAACTTTGATAACAAATTGTGCATTTAATTTTGTAATGTACATTAAAATTAATAATTAATAATTATTAAAAAATTCTTAATAAATTTTGTTTTTGCAAATTAAAACATTATACTTTAATCTTTTAAATTTTACTTTACAAATTTTTGTTTAAATATTGTGTGACAACTGATTTAAGTATTAACTAGTTGTTTAACTAGTATTATGTCATTTTGGTTATTGTTTAAAGAAAAACTGAAATATTTACTTTTTTGGAAAATATTATTTTTGTTTTATGAGAAATAAAATTAGTTATGGAAAAGTAGTTCTATAAAAGTACAAAAAAAAAACTGATGGTAAAAAGTATTCCAAGAACTGAGAAGTGGTTGGATTGTTTTGGACAGTTACCTTTTCCTCTGACGATAAAAGGTACATCCCAGTGAGGAAAAAGGGTTTTTCTCATTAACTAAAGAAGAAAGCGAGGAATTTCCTCAGTTGTTAGAGACCAGTGGAAAGCACTCAGCGTTCTTGAGGATTTCTAGATTTGACTGGACTTGGTGTCCCGAGGTCTCAGAAGAAATCTCTGTCAACCCATACTTCTCATGTGTGGAGCACAGGAGAAAAAGAAGGACATAATTTCCGCTCTTGATGGTTGGGAGGACATCATACACATAATTATAATTTAGATAACTATTCAGAGTTATTTTTATTTTAATTGAATTAGACAAGAGTGTTATTATAGAAAATGCATACACATTTGTGTTTTACTAGCTTAATGGGAAACAACATTGTAAAAGACAAATTTGAGAAGACAGAGAATTGAATACTGTAAAAATAAAACACACACATATATGTGTGTGTGTGTGTGTGGAAATTCTAGAATAAAATCTGTATGTAGCAATATAAGAAATTTACTGTGTAAAGCCTATGAAAAGAATTGATATGCATTTCTTTCTCTGTAAGAGTTTAAATTGATTAAAGGATGTTAAATAAAGGTAAATAGGAAAAAGAACAATGTGTAATATGTTGGCGGAAACATACTATATACGGAAAATAACGAAGTACGAAGCTATGTTACTTTAGAGTTAGCCGGAGGTGAACTGTCAATTTAGGGTTCGAGGTGGGAACCTCAACCCTGAACTTATCGTTACTCCTTATCTAAATTTATACACGGACAGTTTAGATGGTCCAGTCACCTTCATCAACTGAAAAGAAAAACTAGAAAAACTACCTGGTTAATAAAGTTTCCACTGATAAACTTTGAAAATTAAATTGTCATGCTAAATGTGGCATAGTATCAAAAATTCCAAGCCAGGGTATAATTTGAGAAAAAGGAAAATATAGCATAGAAAACCAGAAAGCAAAGGAAAAATAAAACCCACAGTCTGGCCAGAGGCACAGAGTTTAGCAATGCATATTTAAATAACATGATACATAAATCTTAAGAACAAACCGTGAAATATATTACAAATAAGTATGTAGTACTTTTTCATTCAAGAATTCCTCAAACCAAAACAGAAACTTCGAAAGAATCCCTTAAGGAAAGTTTGATGAGTTTAAGTGAAATACCAAAAGGAAATATGCCAGAAAGAGTTACTTATATATACATATATATGAACAAAACTGAGTCGAGAGTTTTTCTAACCCAAGGACTCCAATAAAAACGAGAACAAGATTCTAAGAGAACAAATACAATTCAATGAAAATAATTTAATGACAAAGTGATCATAAAAATGTTCAGTATCTAGAAATTTTACTTGAAAGCCAAGTTTGGCATAAACATGCCAGTAAGTGCAATGAACAAGCCACTCAATGCTCTTGTCTCAAGGGATGGTAACCCTGGTGGCAAGACCTTAATCATACTGAAGAGAAAAATATAATGTTTGATAGTGGTGAGCATGTAGAGCACGGGGTACCTGAAAAAGGGGAAGTAGTTTCAATAACTTGCATGAAAGCCTATGATTTTTCGTGGAGAAGACCCACAGTGAACCCTCGGTAACCAGGTAAAGAATATACCTTAAACCACAAACTCGAGGTGCATTACTGACTGTTAACTATAAAAGAGTATGCATGTAGGGTAAAGAATAGCGAGAAAAGGAAAAACTTAACTTTCTTACCTAAGAGACAACATTTACTGATAATTTGGGCTCCAAACTGAGGAATAGAGGTTAAGAATAGACAAGTTAAGTGTTAAAATCCATAATTGAAAGGTTACCCTTAAGGTTTCCAAACTCATAAATTGAGAGCAAGCAAGAAAACCAGTAAATTGGAACAAAAACACATTTACCTAACACTATGGGGAAGGCCTCCTGTTGAGTCAAATTATAGACTTATAATTTTCCAATAAATTTTCAACCTGATCTGAGTTTAATTTCCTACAGTGGGACAGGGAATTCCTGCAGCATAGGAACAAAAATTTCATGCAACGACAAAATGTTGAATCAAATTATAGACATATAATTTTCCAGTCATAAATTGTCAACCCAGGGTAGGTAAGCTTGTGAGATGCTATGCAAAATATATGCAAGCTTATTAATGGAAGTGTTCATAAATTAACTATTCATATACACACCAACTAATGACTCTTTCCTACATCAATACTTGGTAGCAATGGCTATGGAGTGGCATATATCATCCCTCTAGAGCACTTAGGTTTGCTAATATTGACCATGAAAAGATAAAGATAAAATAACAATCAACAACTCATGCTTCTTTCTGGCACCAATACTTTAGTAACAATGGCTATGGAGTGGCTTATAACATCCCTCTACAACACTTGGGTTTGCTAATATTGATGCAGGAAACAATAAAAGATCAACCAAAATTAATAATCCATATTAAACATTAATCAAATGAAAAGAACTCATTAACATAAAGAATTAAATCACTTAAACAATTAACAGTCTACTGCAGGAAATGCAGAAAGAAAGCACTAACTGTGTATAGGAATTATTAATGCATAAATGAAATGGAAATAAAACATACACTATGTTGCGGGAGTTGTGAGCGAAGGGGGCCCTCCCTCAGTCACAACTCCTTCAAAAGTCTAAGAAGCTACTCGGAAAGGTAAATAGAACATAGAATATTTTATTAATCTACAAATTATGGTCAGGTATAGTCTGATATCTTGCTGTCAACAACAATCCCAACACAACCTCCTTTGCAATAAGAAATAGATCTCCTTTTATAAAATCTCTAAAGCCCATATTTGGCTCGAATGACTAAGCTAATCTATCAGCTAACAATACAGGTCTATACTATCCAATTTAGCTTTTGTTGAGTCTAATACATGACTGAAAGCATGGATTAGATGATTTCTATTACATCGCTAAAGCTGTAGGGAATCCGGAATGGTTGTAGGAAATATGGTTACGAGAAGAAATCTATAAGTTTGGGTTGTTTTAAAAGGAGGATCGAAGTAGAAAATAGGATATCCTTCACGTGCAATGAATTCCCCACAAAACCCATGTCCTTGCTAGATCTGGAAATAAATAGAACATAGTCAACTGTTGATCTTGCTGTAGGAAATCAGGGCTTCTGAGGGAAATCTAAAACTGCAGCAGGAAATCTGGATCTGCCCCAAGAAATCCAAAACGGCTGCAGGAAATATGAAATGGCTACAGGAAATCTTCTACAGGATTCCTGCAACGTCTGCAGGAAATGCGGACCTGTTTCGAATGAAAGAAAATATGGACATGAGTTCTAGATTAGTTGGAGTGGTAATTTAATAAAGATAAAGCTAGATCAAAGAATGATTCAAGTTTAATGCAAAATGACATTTATTATGTTAATTTGACATACCTTAAGCTTATAGCACCCTTTTAGCCAAAACTAAACAATATAGCCAAACTAAGCATAATTAGGGGTGGAAGGTGTTCAAAAATAGGGGAGGTAAGGCCTGTGAAAGGTGTCAAAAGTTAGGGAAAATTGAGACTCAACATCTGTCCCACACCAAAACTATTGCATGTCCCTGTGCAAGAAAATCAATTGTTGTATTGTCTCTCCCTTGCAAAAACAAAAATATTTATGGACGCTTGTAATAATGTTCCTGCAATTTTGTATGACCCATATTTCCTTCACTAGATAGAGCTTATTCCAAAAACAAAGTATCTAATGGACTCTTTATCTTTTTAAACTATTCTCACAAAAATATAGCACAAAGGCTGCCATGGGAATACTAAATTGCAAGGATGGTGTTATTTACTTGAATAAAATATCCAACTTTTTAAAATTTCCATAAAAATTTATGGAGCATCCTTGATCAGAAGTTTTACTTTAATATCCTCATTGTAAATATGAGCAACATAATTTGAAATCCATGGTGTTTAAAAGTAGTCATAATAATACTTTCCCATAGTGACCATCTTACCATTATCCACATATAGTTGAAGCTCCTCTTTTCTTGGCAAGGTGTGGTACCTGCACTAAGGGTCCCACATCCATAAAAACAAATTGTTCCAAAAAGATAGAACTCCAAGGCATAAAACCAAAAGGACCTTTAAATCCATTCTCAAAGAGATATGATAATGAATTCAGGAAGACAAAAAAATCCAAGTAAATCATAGTGTAAAGTTAATTTAATACCACAGGCATGGCCCTGCTGCCAATAGGTGTCAATAGCCTTGACAGGGATGTATTTTAACCCAAGAAATGCCTGTGTCCCAACTGTTAGATATAGATTCAGAGTTGTTTCAAAGAATTTACATTTATTTTGAAATTAATTGAAGACCACTATCCCAGCTTGGTAACCATCAAACGACAGTTCCATTCATAAGAACTAACAAGAAAGAAAAAGTGGACTTGCGATGAAACCTCTTGTCTTCTAGATTTTCATTTGAAAGCCATTACCTTGGCTTGGTGACCAGTGCAGTAATGTCATTCTCATTAGGACCCATGACCATGGTAGGTCGGCTCGTAATCAGACCTCCTATCCATCAATTAATCTATCTTAAAAAACTCTGATTATAATCAACCTTAAATAGGTTACTTAATAGTTGGAGAGGCGATTTTGCTCCTTAAGGGTACAGGATGGTGTGAAAAGTTTTTAATTGCTAATATTTAGTAGTTTCTCCTTCCACCTTGAAGACTTATTTTAAATAAAACATCTTAGATAATGACTAAAAATTCCTCAAACTGATCATGTCAGGGTTCTTGTGAAAACCTAGTTATATTTTTGTAGGTGTGGTCCACCATAGGAATATTCACATCAACACCTTCAAAGAGGGTCTTTAAAAAATATTCTAGATGATAGTTATTGGTCAATAATAAAAGTCACTTTATAAAATATGAGGAATTAAGAGTAAATTTCTTCTGACAAGTCTTACCACGAGAGTGCATAATAATAGAAATTTTACAAGTTGTACTTTAGGGAATCACAATTTCAAGAGTGTTGTTATAAAATTTTATTTTAGATGGCATATTTTTTCATTACCGTACCCTATTTTAAAGAGAGAAATATCCCTTTTAAGTGTAGGAACACTTCCAATGTATTCATGTGTATAAAAAAATGCTAAGTATACTCACAGTCAGGTTTAAAATGCAAATTTTAATGCATATCAGAGTACAAGAAACCAACTTACTTACTTGATATGGTACCAAGAGTTTCTGAATGATAGAATGGGGTGTGATAATAATTGTTTGGAACCAAGATTCAATAGGACCAACATATTGATGATTATCCAACGCATACAAATCTTCCACAACTTAATGCTTTCTCTCTTCAGATTAACAAGGATGGTTAAGGGAAATTCTAGGATTTTCTTCTTGGTGAGCTTCAGCAACGGTTTTCAAACAAGTTCCAATCATATATTTCTCCTTTAATGATTTACGTATTAAAGTTTCTTCCCAAGGTAAATTTTTTGTGGTAATAGGGGAAGTTTCTAAATTCACTCCTCCCCCCTCTCCAAAAGATATGGCATTACATTTGGTAGGGGAGTGAGTAGGAAAAATAGGCGTTTTAAATTGATGTGCAACTTGATAATTAGAATTAGGATTTGGTTGCACAAATTATTGGGACTATAGAGAAGGATAAAATGGTGGTACATTAGATAGGAATTTCCTTTGTTTTGGCTCAGGTAACAGAGTTTTCATGGGAAATTTCCCTAGAGAAGAGGTTCCAAACCATCCATGAGGTTGTGGTAATATATGGCACAAGGGAGAGGACCAATGTAGACATAAGGTGGGGTATTGAATTAGAGGAGGATTATAAGTTTTCCTTGGAGCTATAGAGTTGTGGATGTGTTGAGGAACATGTTGGGGATAATAAATACTATTCCAGGCATTACATGATGATGAGTTTTGAGTTATGCCTGGCGGTCGATTTATTTCCTTACATGATTCCTTAAACACATTTTGAAACCCCGATAGCGATGGAAAATAATCTGTTGAATGACCCTCCTTTCCCTACTTCTGTTCTTCCTATAAATCTTCCAATTGTAAAGTTAGACAAGATTTTGTAGCTCCTATTTTTGGGGTATATTTCAAAAATTGAGAAGAAGTTTCTCAAGAATTCTTACCAAGCTTGGAGATTCCTCTTGAATATTTAATGCATAATTCATGAACATCATCATATGGTAAGTGAAAAACATCACCTTCTCCTATAGGATTTAAAGATTCTAAAGATTCATTTTTTATTCCCTTGAGTAGAAGTGTTTTTAAGGTCTCTTTTTCCAAATTATGTTTATGTTTTGATTTTTGAAGGTTGTATCGAAATCGCTCAACGTAGTCCTCCAAACTTTCATTTTCACCTTTTTTTATTCCAAGGATATCTTCATCGGCCTGGAAGTATTCTTGGTATTTCTTCAAGAATACATTCTTCATGTCTTCCCATGTTTGAATGTAGTTCCTTCCAAGGCACATGAACCATGGGAGAGTTGTTGCTTTTAGAGTAAGAGGAAACACTTGCAACCTTTGAGCATTAGTACAATAACCATATCCTCTACAAAGTACTTCAAAATCAAATAAGAATGTATCTAGATCTTCATTTTCCAAACCATGAAATTTTGGTAGTACAGATGGGGGAATACTATGCATTTGTGCCATTCCTGGATCTTTGATAGGGAATTCAAAAGTAACAATGTTTTCCATTTCTTACCAAATGAAAATAGGTTCTCCCTGTACTACTCCAAGACTCCTTCGTCAATTTTTCTTTCCAATTGATTAGTGAAATAGGTACATTGGATGATTCATATTAGCCTAAAAACTCCTCATTGAAAAATTCCATGATTTACCATTTCTTTGTTTTCAACAAGCTAGTTGGTATATCTTGTTTGCACGTCATTGAATAGATTGGGGGGGTTCTTACAACACCTAGGAAATGAAAAAAAGCTTAAAAATAATGAAGGAAAGAAATAAATTCAAAAATTCTACTTACCAAACAATCAGGACATGGCCTTGGCGATTTTTTGACCTCTGTGGGTGCATGGGCTTTGCCCTATGTCTTATCACTTCGACTCCCCCATTCATGCAAAAACAAAATCAACAAAATCAAACTAAAACACTTTCAATAACATCGCTTAGCACCTCCCTAGCAACGGCACCAAAATGTTGAGTCAAATTATAGACTTATAATTTGCCAATAAATTTTCAACCCGATCTGAGTTTAATCTCGTATAGTAGCACAGGGAATTCCTGTAGCATAGGAACATAAACTTCCTGCAGCGACAAAATGTTTAATCAATTATAGAAATATAATTTGACAATCATAAATTTTCAACCTAGGGTAGGTAAGCTTGTGAGATGCTATGCAAATTATATGCAGGCTTATTACTCGAAGTGTTCATAAATTAACTATTCATATACACACCAACTAATGCCTCTTTCCTGCATAGATACTTGGTAGCAATGGCTATGGAGTGGCATATATCATCTCTCTACAACACTTAGGATTACTAATATTGACCATGAAAAGATAAATATCATACAACAATAAACAACTCATGCTTCTTTCCTGCACCAATAATTTAGCAGCAACAGCTATGGAGTAGCTTATAACATCCCTCTACAACACATGGGTTTGTTGATATTGATGCAGGAAACAATAAAAGACCAACCACAATAAATAATCCAGCATTAAACATTGATCAAGTGAAAAGAAATCATTAACATAAATAATTAATTCACTTAACCAATGAACAGTCAGCTGTAGAAAATGAAGAAAGAAAGCACTAGCTATGTACATGAATTATTAATACATAAATGAAACGGAAATAAAACACACATTACACTGTGGGATTTGTGAGCGAAGGGGGCCATCCCTCACTCACAACTCCTTCAAAAGTCAAAGAAGATGCTCAGAAAGGTAAACAGAACATAGAATATTTTATTAATCTGGAAATTACAGTCAAGTATAGTTTGATATCTTGCTATCAATAGTGATTCCAACACAACCTCCTTCAAAATATGAAATACATCTCCTTTTATACAATCTCTGAAGCCCATATTTGGCACAAATGACTAATCTAAGCTATCAGCCAATAATATAGGTCTAGAATATCCAATTTAGCTTTTGTTGAGTCTAATCCATGACTGAAATCATGGATTAGATGATTTATGTTACATCATTGAAGCTACATGAAATCTGGAATGGCTGCAGGAAATGTGGTTATGAGAAGAAATCTGTAAGTTTGGGTTGTTTAAAAAGGGGGCTCGAAGTAGCCAATAGGATAGCCTTCATGTGCAACGAATTCCCCACAAAACCCATGTCCTTACTAGATCTGGAAATAAATAGAACATAATTAACTGTTGATGTCACTGCAGGAAATCAGGGCTTCTGCGGGAAATCTGGAACTGCTGCAGGAAATCCGGATCTGCGACAAGAAATTAGGAATGACTGCAGGAAATCTAGAACGACTACAGGAAATCTGAGATAGGATTCGTGCAAAGTCTGCAGGAAATTCAGAGTTGATTTGAATCAAAGAAAATCTGCGCATGAGTTCTAGATCAGTTGGAGTGGTAATTTAATAAAGATAAAGCTAGATGAAAGAATACTTCAAGGAAAAGTGACACTTATTATGCTAATTTGACATACCTTAAGTTTATAGCACCGTTTTAGCCAAAAATAAACAATATAGCCGAACTAAGCATAAGTAGGGGTCGAAGGAGTTCAAAAATAGGGGAGGTAAGGCCTGGGAAATGTGTCAAAAATAGGCAAAACTGAGACTCAACATCTCCCCCACACCAAAACTCTTGCATGTCCTTATGCAAGAAATCAATTGGTGTATTGTCTCTCCCTTGAAAAAACAAAAATACTTATGGACGCTTGTAATAATGTTCCTGCAATTCTGTGTGACCCATATTTCCTTCATTATATAGAGCTTGTTCCAAAAACAAAGTATCTACAAGACTCTTTATTTTTTTAAACCGTTCTCATGAAAATATAGCACAAAGGCTACCATAGGAATACTAAATTGCAAGGATGGTGTTATTTACTTAAATAAAATAACCAACTTATTAAAATTTCCATAAACATTTTTGGGGCATCCTCGATTAGAAGTTTTACTTTAATAACCTCATTATAAATATGAGTGACATGATTTGAAATCCATGGTGTTTAAAAGGAGTCATAATAATACTTTCCCATAGTGACCATCTTACCATTATCCACATATAGTTGAAGCTCCTGTTTTCTAGGCAAGGTGAGGTACCTGCACTAAGGGTCCCACATCCATAAAAAAAAATTGTTCCAAAAAGATATAACTCCAAGGCATAACACCAAAAGGACCTTTATAGCCATTCTGAAAGAGATATGATAATGAATTCAGGAAGACAAAAACAACCAAGTAAATCATAGTGTAAAGTTAACTTTAATACCACAGGCATGGCCCTGCTGCCATCAAGCGTCAATAGCCTCGACAGGGATGCCTTTTAACCCACGAAATTCCTATGTCCCAACTGTTAGATCTATAGATTCACATTTTTTTCAAAGAATTTACATTTATTTTGAAATTAATTGAAGGCCACTGTCTCGGCTTGGTAACCAGCTAATGAAAGTTCCATTCACAAGAACTAACAAGAAAGAACAAGTCAGCTCGTTATGAGATCTGTTGTCTTCCATATTTTCATCTGAAAGCCATTAACTTGGCTTGGTGACCAGTGCAGTAATGTCATTCTCGTTAGGACCCATGACCATGGTAGGTCAGCTCGTAATGATGCCTTCTATACATCAATTAATCTATCTTAAAAAACTCTGATTATAATCAACCTTAAATAGGTTACTTAATAGTTGGGGAGGTGATTCTTCTCCTTAAGATTACGGTATGGCGTGAAAATTTTTTAATTGCTAATCTTTACTAGTTGTTCATCCCACCGTGAAGACTCATTTTAAATAAAACATCGTAAATAATCAAGAAAAATTCCTCAAATTGATCATGTCAGTGTTCTTGTGAAAACCTAGCTATATTTTTGTAGACATGGCCCACCATAGAAATATTCTCATCAATACCTTCAAAGAGGGTCTTTAAAAAATATTTTGGATGATATTTATTGGTCAATAATAAAAGTAACTTTATAAAATATGAGGCATTAAGAGTAAGTTTCTTCTGACAAGTCTTACCACGAGAGTGCATAATAATAGATATTTTACAAGTTGTACTTTAGGGAATCACAATTTCAAGAGAGTTGTTATACAATTTTATTTCTGATGGCATCTTTAGTCATTACACTACCCTATTTAAAGAGAGAAAGATCCCTTTTAAGTGTAGAAATACTTCCAATGTAGCCATGTGCATAAAAAAATACTAAATATACTCATACTCAGGTTTAAAATGTAAACCCTAATGCATATCAGAGTAAGAGAAACCAACTTACTTACTTGATATGGTACCAAGAGTTTCTGAATGATAGAATGGGGTGTGTGAATAATTGTTTGGAACTAGGATTCAATAACACCCACATATTGATGATTCACCAACACATACAAATATTCCACAACTTGATGTTTTCTCTCTTCAGATTGACAAGGATGGCTAAGGGAAATTATAGGATTTTCTTCTTGGTGAGCTTCAACAACGGTTTTCAATCCAATAATATATTTCTCCTTTAATGATTTATGGATTAAAGTTTCTTCTCGAGATAAATTTTGTGTGGTAATAGGGGAAGTTTCTAAATTCACTCCTCCCCCCTCTCCAAAAGATATCGAATTACATTCAGTAGGGGAGTGAGTAGGAAAAATAGGTGTTTTAAATTGATGTGCAAAAAGGTAATGAGGATTAGGATTTGGTTGCACAAATGATTGGGACCATAGAGAAGCATAAAATGGTGTTAAATTTTATAGGAATTGACTTTGTTGTGGCTTAGGTAACGGAGTTTTCATGGAGAATTTCCCTAGAGAAGAGGCTCCAAACCATCCTTGAGGTTGTGGTGATATATGGCTTGAGGGAGAGGTCTAATGTAGCCATAAGGTGGGGTATTGAATTAGAGGAGGATTATAAGTTTTCCATGGAACTGTAGGGTTGTGGATATGTTGAGGAACCTATTGGGGAAAATAAATACTATTCCAAGTATTACATGATGATGAGTTTTGAGTTATACCTGGCAGCCGATTTATTTCCTTACATGATTCCTTAAACACATGTTGAAACCCTGATAGCGATGGAAAATAATCTGTTGAATGATCCTCCTTGCACTACTTCTTTTCTTCCTGTAAATAGTCCAATTGTAAACTTAGACAAGATTTTGTAGCTCCTATTTTTGGAGTATATTTCAAAAATTGAGAAGAAGGTTCTTGAGAATTATTACCAATATTGGAGACTCATTTTGAATATTTAATACATAATTAATGAACATCATCGTATGGTAAGTGAAAAACATCACCTACTCCTATAAGATTTAAATATTCTAAAGATTCATTTTTTATTCCTTTGAGTAGGAGTATTTTTAATGTCTCTTTTTCCAAATTATGTTTATGTTTTGGTTTTTGAAGGTTGTATCGAAATCACTCAACATATTCCTCCAAACATTGATTTTCCCCTTGTGTTATTACAAGAGTATCTTCATCGGCTTGACAGTAGTCTTGGTATTTATTCAAGAATATATTCTTCATGTATTCCCATGTTTGAATGTAGTTCCCTCCAAGGTTCATGAACCATCAGAGAGCTGCTGCTTTTAGAGTAAGAGGAAACACTTGCAACCTTTGAGCATTAGTACAATAACCATATCCTCTACAAAGTACTTCAAACTCAAATAACAATGTATCTAGATCTCCATTTTCCAAACCATGAAATTTTGGTAGTGCAGATAGGGGAATACTATGCATTTGTGCCACTCCTGGATCTTTGATAGGGAATTCAAAAGTAACAATGTTTTCCATTTCTTACCAAATGAAAAGAGGTTCTCCATGTACTACTCCAAGACTCATTCGTTGAATTTTCTTGCCAATTGATCAGTGAAATACATGCATTCGATGATTCATGTTAGCCTAAAAAATCCTCATTGAAAAATGCCTCAAATTACCATTTATTTGTTTTCAACAAGCTAGTTGGTATATCTTGTTAGCATGTGGTTGAATAGATTGGGGGGTTCTTACAGCACCCAAGAAATGAAAAAATTTTAAAAATAATGAAGGAAAGAAACAAATTAAAAAATTATACTTACCGAACAATCAGGACATGGATTTGGCGAATTTTTGACCTCTGTGGGTGTGTGGGCTTTGCCCTACGTCTTATCACTTCGACTCCCCTGTTAGTATGAATCCTTCGTCGAAGTGTACGAAAAAGGACCAATTTAGCTACGCATAACTAATAGCCCTAACAACAAAAGTGGCTGCCAATATCTTCAGATCTGCAATTGGTTAGACAAGAAAATAGCTGCAAAATACCAGATCTATATATGGAAAGACATTAAGCAGTAAAATAAAGGGTTTGCTCCATGCATCCACCAGACAAGACAAGAACACGATTTTTTGAAAGAATTTTATATTACAGGGCACTTGGGAGGAAAACAAGAAGGTGTATCCAGCTCTCCTCAATGGGATGGGTTCTTTGTAGTCCTCAGCACTTCAGATCTAAGCTTTCTCTCTCTTGCAGGTGTAGAAAACCCAATGCAGAAAATAGAGCTCAATGGGAGCAAATGGTAGAAATGAGACCAAGTGTATAGATCCAGAGTGATCTAATAGGCAACAAAAGGTGAGGAATGATGGAGAAGAACCCTCCTATTTATAACAAAATATTGGGTCATTCTAGATCTTGGTGCATGATTAAAATAATGTTAACCAAATCTAGATCCACCTCTATGGAATATTTTATTATTATTTGTTGGAGGGAAAGGGTGTTCGACTTGGGTCAAATCCCTTGATTAGTGAAAAATAAATAAATAAATGATTTATTTATCTTTTTAAGGAAGTGGTTGGGATATAATCAAATAAATAATGATTTATTTGATTAATGGTGGGTGATTTGGTCATATTTAACAAGGAATATTATCTAAACAAGATTTAAATAGTTATTCCTAGAAAATAACAAGATAACTAAGGGTTTATCTCATTAATTTCTTTGTTTTTGGGTTAAACATGACTGGGAATAATAATTAAATTATGGTTTAATTAATTATTCCATGAGGAAAATCAAACAAATATAGGTTTGTTTAATATTTCTTTTTGGGGTTTCCTATTTTAACATAGTGAAAGCAGTTTTACTTAGGGTAAAACTGGTCTTACATGGTGTACTTGGGTCCATCTAATGATAAAAGGTTAGATGACCAAAATGGGGGTAAATGCATTGCCCCACCAAAGGTAGCACATGTCGTAGCTCAAGCCATATGACCGAAGTACGTTAATATCATCACTAGACAACAAAAAGGGATGTCGTAGAGAGAAATGTGAGGTAGATAGTGTGTCAAGGACTAGACTCGAGAGACGAGACTTCGGCAGTGCACAAGTTCTTTTTATGAGAGGGCACTGAGGCGTAAGGCGGCGTGGGAGGCATACCTATGCCCGCCGACAAAGTACAAAAGAATAGTGTCCATATAAACAAGGAAACCGAAGAAGGACAGAAGAAGGAACCCAGACACAAAAGAACGGGATGAATCACAATTTCGGGGGCAAATAAGGTGTGCAAAAGGACAATTGATTTTAGAGTCTTTGCCAGGCGGTGTTAACCATGCGCTTCTTCACTTAGGGTCAGTGTGTGGTGTGCGTTAATTTTAATTTTTAAACCCTTTTCGTTTTGAGAGCAAGAAAAAGTGTGCTGCGTAACTGAAAAGAAATCTACAGAGAACAATATAGATTGCTGAAATAACAGAACATTTAACAGCTAACTATGCATCAATCTAACCCAAAAAGGCGGGTCTCTCAAAACTACTCTACAAGAGGGTAAAAATCTATTCAAAACACAAGGAAAAGAGGCCAATAGATCTAGGGTCAAAAGGGACAGGGATCTAAAGAATGAAGCTGCTGAAAAGAGGTGCAGATCACAGCCAAGAGGCAGAGGCAAGGTGGCTGGAAAAAGGGGGAAATCAGCAAAAAGAGGAAGGGACAGGGATGAGGTCCTAAAGGGGGGTCCAAACAAAACTACAAGAGGTGATTTGAAAGGAAGAAAAGCTGATTAAAAGGGATCTGAGGATGAGGTATCAGATCTGAAAAAGGGAAGGCTGAAATTCTGAAAAATCAGACACCTGACACAGTGAAAACTCTTCCACCAAAAGTGGAGGGTACTGAAGCCCTAGGGGGCTAGGTTCCCACTTAGATGAGCAAAAGCAGATCAGAAACAAGTCAAAACGGGCTGAGACAGAGGCTAGAAAACCCTGACAGAAGCTTCAGAAAAACCCAGAAAAATTTCAGAAAAACAGCAGAAAAAAGTCCAGGTCGCGGTTTTTGACCAGTTTTTCGCTCCGGTCGCAGTTTTGGGGTTTTTTTCTGCGACCTGAGGCTTGAGGTCGCACTTTTTGGGCCAAAAAGTGCGACCTACACTTCCTGGACTCTCGGCGGCAGATTTCAGAAAAAAAAATGTTGTCTCAGCTGCGGCTGATGTCGGTCACCTGCGCAATAGGGCTAGAAACACACGGAAGTTAGAAATTTTAATGTTTGAGGGCTTTATGAGGAAAAAACCACATGAAAATAGGAAAAAAAAAAAGCTGAAAAGAAACCCTAGGGTCTGAAGTAGCTGGATATGTAGGAATAGGAAAAACGACAACGGTCGTAATTTAAAACCCGTGTGGAGTCGCCCATTGTTAGTATGAATTCTTCGTCGAGGTGTACGAAAAAGAACCACTTTAGCTACGCATAACTAATAGCCCTAACAACAATAGAGGCTGCCAAACATCTTCAGATCTGCGATTAGTAATTAAAATGCTGCAACAAACAGATCTATAAATGGAAAGACATTAAGCAGTAAAATAAACGGTTTGCTCCATGCATCCAACAGACAAGACAAGAACATGATTTTTGAATGAATTTTTATATTACAGGGCACCTGGGAGGAAAACAAGAAGGTGTATCCAACTCTCCTCAATGGGATGGGTTCTTTGTAGTCCTCAACACTTCAGATCTAAGCTTTCTCTCTCTTGTAGGTGTAGAAAACCCAATGCAAAAATGAAGCTCAATGGGAGCAAATGATGAAAAATGAGACCAAGTGTATAGATCCAGAGTGATCTAGTAGGCAACAAAAGGTGAGGAATGATGGGAAGAACCCTCCTATTTATAACAAAATATTGGGTCATTCTAGATCTTGGTGCATGATTAAAATAATGTTAACCAAATCTAGATCCACCTTTATGGAATATTTTATTATATTTGTTGAAGGGAAAGGGTGTTTGACTTGGGTCATATCCCTTGATTAGTGAAAAATAAATAAATAAATGATTTATTTATCTTTTTAAGGAAGTGGTTGGGAGATAATCAAATAAATAATGATTTATTTGATTAATGGTGAGTGATTTGGTCATATTTAACAAGGAATATTATCTAAATAAGATTTAAATAATTATTCATAGAAAATAACAAGATAACTAAGGGTTTATCTCATTAATTTCTTTGTTTTTGGGTTAAACATGACTGGGAATAATAATTAAATTATGGTTTAATTAATTATTCCCTGAGGAAAATCAAACAAATATAGGTTTGTTTAATATTTCCTTTTGGGGTTTCCTATTTTAACATAGTGAAAGCAGTTTTACTTAGGGTAAAACTGGTCTTACATGGTGTACTTGGGTCCATCTAATGATAAAAGGTTAGATGACCAAAAAATGGTGTAACATCCCCCATTCCCGTAAAAACAAAATCAACAAAATCAAACTAAAACACTTTCAGTAACATCCTTAGCACCTCACGAGCAACGACACCCAAATGTTGAGTCAAATTATAGACTTGTAATTTGCCAATAAATTGTCAACCCAATCTGAGTTAAATTTCCTATAGTGGCTAAGGGATTTCCTGTAGCATAGGAACATAAATTTCCTGCAGCGACAAGATGTTGAATCAAATTATAAACATATAATTTTCCAGTCATAAATTGTCAACCCAGGGTAGCTAAGCTTGTGAGATGCTATGCAAAATATATGTATGCTTATTACTGAAAGTTTTCATAAATTAACTATTCATATACAGACCAACTAATTCCTCTTTCCTACAACAATACTTGGAAACAACGGCTATGGAGTGGCAAATATCATTCCTCTACAGCACTTAGGATTGCTGATATTGACCATGATAAGATAAAGATCAAACAAAAATCAATAACTCATGCTTCTTTCCTGCACTAATACTTTAGCAACAATGGCTATGGAGTGGCTTATAACATCCCTCTACAACACTTGGGTTTGCTGATATTGATGCAGGAAATGATAAAAGATCAACCACAATCAATAATCTAGATTAAACATTGATCAAATGAAAAGAACTCATTAATGTAAAGAATTAAATCACTTAACCAATTAATAGTCTATTGGAGGAAATGTAGAAAGAAAGCACTATTTGTGTACATGAATTATTAATGCATAAATGAAACGGAAATAAAACACACACTATGCTGCATGAGTTATGAGTGAAGGGGGCCCTCCCTCACTCACAACTCCTTCAAAAGTCAAAGAAGCTTCTCAAAAAGGTAAAAAAAACATAGACTATTTTATTAATCTGGAAATTACAGTCAAGTATAGTCTGGTATCTTGATATCAACAGTAATCCCAACACAACCTCCTTTACAATATGAAATACATCTCCTTTTATACAATCTCTAAAGCCCATATTTGGGTTGAATGAATAATCTAAGCTATCAGCCAAAAATACAGGTCTATATTATGCAATTTAGCTTCTCTTGAGTCTAATCCATGACAGAAAGCATGGATTAGACAATTTTTGTTACATCACTGAAGCTACAGGAAATCCGAAATGGCTGCAGGAAATGTGGTTATGAGAAGAAATCTATAAGTTCAGGTTGTTTCAAAAGGAGGCTAGAAGTAGCCAATAGTATCGCCTTCATGTGCAACAAATTCCCCACAAAACCCATGTCCTTGCTGGATCTGGAAATTAATAGAACATAGTCAACTATTGACATCACTGCAGGAAATCACGGCTTCTGCGGGAAATCTGGAACTGCTGCAGGAAATCTAGATCTGCAGCAGGAAATCTGAAACGACTACAGGAAATCTAAAAATGCTATAGGAACTCTGCTATAGGATTCCTGAAGCCTTTACAGGAAATGCGGAGCTGTTTTAAGTCAAAGCAAATCTGCACATGAGTTCTAGATCAATTGGAGTGATAATTTAGTAAAGATAAAGCTATATCAAAGAATACTTCAAGTTTAAGTCAAAATGACACTTATTATGTTAATTTGACATATCTTAAGCTTATAGAACCCTTTCAGCAAAAAATAAACAATATATCCGAACTAAGCATAATTAGGGGTTGAAGGAGTTCAAAAATAGGGGAGGTAAGGCCTAGGAAAGGTGTCAAAAAATAGGAAAAATTGAGACTCAACACCACCCTTGGGAGTAGGTGAACGTTTGCAGGAGGTTGGACTAGGAACCTACAAAGAGCTGGAGTCAACAATGGAGACCCGGGACCCTTCCACAAACTTCATGGTGAGGGCATAAAACCTCTCTGTCCAAAGCAGGGGCCAGAATATTAACCATTATCTAGTTCGAGCAACGACAATTTAAATTGTTAACACCTGAAGCAAGATTTCCCATACCTACTACTGCATCGGAGGTTGACAACTCTGTAACCTCCATACCTGCCAAGGTTGCAGACGAAAGCATTGCACAAATAAGAGAAAACCAGGAATTCGGTTAGGGTCGCAGGGGTAATACCCATGCACTATTACTGCCAAAATCTCATTGTCGATCTTTTCCTGATTACATGATGAATAGCGAGGTAGGTGGCCACATTAATCATCAGACCAAATCCCAAGTCTTGAACAGCTGTTGGCAATAAGTGTCAAGGATAGGGCGGATATTTCCAAGTACCAAAACTTTAACCAAGAAATTTAATTGATCACATGCCAAGTCCCAGAAACTATAATGGTCACAATCAAGATCATAGTCGCACAATTTGATCAATAATTAATGTGAGGAAAACATAGTTATCAAAAACGCAAAAAACGTGATGATAATCCACATTTAACTATAACCATATAATGAATGGCATAAAATATATGAACATATGTGGGTAATTATTCACCATATGAGGTAAATCTTAGTGTAAGAGTTAAATTTTTTTATATATATGAGTTGAATGTTACAAGTGGTATCAAAGCAGCGTTCACATGTTGGGACCCTAAGGGTCACCTAATAGGTTAAAATTGTTTATATATGGATGCATAGAGAAAAGAAGCAGTATTGCAAAGGACGATATGAGAAGGGGATCAACCCAGCAAACACCTTGGAACACTGGGGTACCTACACGTCAAGCACAACCAGAAATGAATCCCAAAATGTGGATTCAGTTGAGTGTGGATCAACACCAGCAGACTAGTAGATTGTTGGAGGAACAACAACACCAGACTAGTATATTGTTAGGTACTGTGCAGAAGTTACAAGAGGAAATGGTCTGAGTAAGAAGTGATAATGAATGTCTAATGCAGGTGTAGGAAAGGATACTTAAGAGCCTTTCTGACAAAGAGAATCAATGGGTGTTACAACCCAGTCCCGATAGGGATATGTAAGAAGAAAATGAAAGACAAACCAAGAACCATACCAGAGACAGAATGGGCAGGAGCCCTTCACAATGAAGCAACAAGAACATAAACTACAATGAAGCATAGTCGTGTAATGTGTCATATCAACAGGAAATTAAGAAAAAAAAGGTGGAACTACAAGGTGAGTTTCGAAAGATAAAACCACATACATTCGATGGAGAAGCTGAAGAGGTGGCAGTGGCTTGGCTGATAAATATGAATAATTAATTTCAAGTTTACGAGTAAAGTAGCAACCTTAAAGCCATACTGGCCAGTTACCAGTTGAGAGAAAAAGCCACCCTATGGTGGGAGCAAGTAAAGAATGTTCGCAAAATTGAAGATCAAGATGTGACATGGGATTCGTTCCAAAAATAATTTAAAGATAAATATTTAACAGAACGTTTCTATGACAAAAATTCCAAATAATTCCATGATTTGAATCTAGGTTAGATGACTATGGATGAGTACATAACCAAGTTCACTTCCCTATTAAGATACGTTCGTTATCTCAAGGATGAAAAGGCTAAGGTTCAGAGGTTCTTGAGTAGTTTTCCAACGCACATGAAGGAAAAAATTGAATTTGTAAATCCTAGGATAGTGGATGAAGCGATTTGGAAGGCAAGAATGTGTTACCAGCAGTCCAAGGCAAAAGGGGAAATGGGCAAAAGTTGGCAGCCAAGAAAAGGATAGAAATTAGTTCAAACTTCAAGGGTTCTAGAAATAAAAACTTTAAGATTTTTCCCAAAGTTCAGTAAGCAAACAATTTGGTAGAAATCATCAAAGAACCTGATGGCCTATCGAAGAGAGGCCTACAGAGGCTTCCAGCAAACCTGAACAAGGAAAAATCCCCAAACCACCTTTTTAGTGTTGGGTGTGTGGCAAGGCGCATTATTACAAAAATTTCCCACAACGAGGGAGAAGTGAAACCATTTCTAATATGAAAGAAGCTTCTACAGTGAGAGATGTAGATCGAAATATACCCAGAATCAATGTAGCATTCGAAGACCGTCAGGCGGATTGTCAACCAACAATGATAGAGTTGGAAGGTAAGTTACTCTCACAGCCTGTTTCTATTTTGGTTGACACAGGTGCAAGTTTAAGTTATGTAAACCCTAAAATAGTAGAAGTATGTAAATTAAAAAGTCAAAAAATTCAAAAATCCTTGGCTAGTACAACTAGCCATAGGTGCAAAAAGAAAGGTAATTACCAAAAATTCCAAACTGTACATTGGAAATTGGAGACCAGCAATTAAACATGGACCTGAACATACTGCCATTGGGATCCTACGATGTGCTGCTGGGCATGAATTGGCTGGAGAAACATTGGACTTTAGTAGAATGTAAAGAAAATGTTATATATTACAGAGTGCAAGACTGATCACGCAAAGAGATTCATGGAATCAAGAAACCATTACAGTTGCATCCTATTATAGCATCCCAAATGAGTAAATGTATGATGAAAGGTTGTAAAATTTATGCCATCCAAGTGGGATACACCAACTCCAAGGAGGAAACTCCTATGATGGAAAACATACTAGTAGTACAAGACTTCATGGATGTATTTGCAGAAGATGTACTGGGACTACCCCCAAGAAGAGATATTTATTTCACCATTGAGTTAATGCCAGGTGCATCGCCAATTTCTAGGGCTCCTTACAGAAAGAGTGTTCTGGAGCTAACTGAATTGAAAATGAAATTGTAGGAGCTGTTGGACAAAGCGTACATTTGTCCGAGTGTGTCCCCTTGGGGAGCACCAGTGTTGTTCGTAAAGAAGAAGGACAGAACCATGCGAATGCGCATGGATTATAGACATCTTAATAAATTGATAGTAAAAAATAAATATCCCTTACCTCGGATTGATGACCTATTTGATCAATTGAAGGGGACCACAATATTCTCAGAAATAGACTTAAGGTCTAGATATCACTAGATCCAGATTAAGGATGAGGATATCCACAAGACTAATTTCCATACTCGGTATGGGCATTATGAGTTTAAGGCACTACCCTTTGGTTTAACCAATATGCCAACAACATTTATGAGGTTAATGCACGGTATATTTGACCCCTTCTTGGATAATTTTGTGCTAATATTTATTGATGATATTTTAATCTATTCCAAGAATTAGGAAGAGTACAAGGAACACCTAATAGTAGTGTTGGATATGTTAAGAAAACACCACCTGTACGCAAAGTTTAGCAAATGTGATTTCTTCAAAGAAGAAATCTAGTACTTAGGCCATGTTATTTCAGCAGAAGGGATATCAGTTGACCCAGAAAAAATTAAGACAACCATGTAATGGTGAATTCCCTAAAATGTGGCAGATATCCCATCCTTTATGGGAGTGACTGGGTACTGCCAAAGGTTCATTAAAGGGTTCTCCAGAATTTCTTTTCCAATCAATTCCTCGCAAAGGAAAGGAAAAATATTTAAGTGGACTAATGAATGCCAGAATAGTTGTGAAAAATTAAAGCATCTATTGGCCATAGCCCTGATGTTGAGGGTAGCCAACCCCAAAAAATAATTTTAGGTTTGTACAGACGCTTGTAAGGAAGGGGTTGGAGTAGTTTTACCGTAGGAAGGTAAGGTAGTTTCCTATGAATCAAGGAAGTTAAAAGAGCATGAGAAAATATATTCAGCCTATGACTTGGAGTTAACAACAGTAGTACATGCACTCCGAGTATGGAGACACTACATGCTGGGAAAGAGGTTTGTACTAAAAGTTGATCACAATAGAATAACCAACTATTTTAAGCAAGCTGATTTAAACTCTAGATAGGCAAGATGGAATTCCTTCCTAACTATGTTTGATATGGATATTCAGTGCGTGAAAGGTAAGTAAAATCTTGTGGCGGATGCTTTAAGAAGAAAACTGCATTGTGTTTATGAACTTTGCTATAACTAGCTTGAATGCAAATTTCTAGATCAAGTAAAAGAGGAAGCACAGAAGGATCTAGAATACCAATTCTTATAGAAACTAATGGAGGAGGCCAAAAAGAAAGAAAAACCTTTAGAGTATGGAGCTAGCAAATAATAGTTGCTAACCCTTAAGGAAAAGATATATATACCAAATCGAATGGATCTGAAGGAGCTGATCATGAATGAATATCATCTTAGAAATTATGCAGGACACCCGGGATACCAGAAAATTTTGACTGCAATTAGAAAAATCTATTTCTGGCCTGGTATGCAAAAAAAAATTGCTGATACTTAAAAAAATGTTTGGAGTGTCAACAGGTCAAGGTGGAGCATCGACATCTAGCTAGATTGTTGTAGCCCATACCAGTACCTAAATGGAAATGAGAGGCCATCTCCCTAGACTTCATTACTAGTTTACAATGATAAAAAAGGCACAATGACTCCATTATGGTGGTGGTCGACAGATTGAGTAAGGCTGCACATTTTATACCAATACAGTCTACTTACAAAACTGTATAGATAGCAGACATTTTTATGAAAGAAATCTTTAGACTGCATGACATTCCAAAGACTGTTATTTCAGACAGAGATGTGAAGTTTACTTTAGCATTCTGGAAAACTTTGTTTACAGGTCTGGGGACCCAAATAAATTTAAGAACTTCTTATCATCCTCAGATGGATGGAAAAATTGAGTGGGAAAATCAAGTCTTGGAAGACATGATGCACATGTATGTGATGCAGCAACCAACAAAATGGGAAGAGTATTTACATCTAGTTGAATTTTCCTACAATAATGGTTATCAGGAGTCTCCTAAAATGAATCCTTTCGAAGCTCTATATGGACGGAAATTTCACACCCCCATTAATTGGAGCAGTCCTGAGACTAAGTTAATGCTTGGACCAGAAATGCTGGCGGAGATGGAATCGGAGGTAAAGGAGATCAAGCAGAACCTGAGAGCTGCTCAATATCGAAAAAAGATATACGTAGATAAGAAAAGGACTTATTGAGAATTTTAGGTGGGCGATCATGTGTATGTAAGGATCAAACCAAAGAAGATCACCTTAATATTGGCCTCTTGTGCCAAGTTGTCTCCCAGGTTTTGTGGAGCTCTCCAGATATTGGAAAGGGTGGGGCCTATGGCATATCGATTCACTCTACCTAGCCATATTCGGATACACAATGTGTTTCATGTGTCCTTACTAAAGTGATACGTACACGATCTGAAGCATGTAATCCATTGGCAAAATAGTCAGGTAGGATAAGACTAGGAAATCCTAACTTGAAACATAAATTTTTTATGAGAATTTAACAAGGAAACTTTGCTAGTTGTAGGTAGAGTCAAACGATGAGTTTCTGGTCGAACCTCAATGTATACTTGATCAGAGAGAAATCATGCTCCAGAAGCGAGCCATCACCCAGGTTAAGGTGTAGTGGAAGCACTTCAGCTCGGATGAGGCTGCTTGAGAAGATGAGGGATTTGTACATGACGCTTATCTAGATTTATTTTTTGAGATGGAGTGAAACACCGAGGACGGTGTTTACTTCCAGGGGGAATTTGTGACAACTGATTTAAGTATTAACTAGTTGTTAACTAGTATTATTTAATTTTAGTTATTGTTTGAAGAAAAACTGAAACATTTACTTTTCTGGAAAAGATTATTTTTCTTTTATGAGAATTAAAAATAGCTATGGAAAAGAAGTTCCATAAAAGTGAAAAAAATAATGATGGTAAAAGTATTCCAAGAACTGAGAAGTGGTTGGACATTTTTGGATGGTTACGTTTTCCTCTGAGGATAAAAGGTACATCCCAGTGAGGAAAATGGGTTCTGCTCATTAACTAAGGAAGAGAGTAAGGAATTTCCTAAGATGGTAGAGACCAGTGGAAAACACTCAACATTCCTGAGGATTTCTGGATTTGACTAGACTTGGTGTCCTGAGGTCTCAGAAGAAATCTCTGTCAACCCATACTTCTCAGTTGTGGAGCATGGGGGAAAGAGAAGGACGTAATTGCCTCTCTTGATTGTTGGGAGGACATTATCAGCAAAATTCTAATTCAGATAAGTATTCAGAGTTATTTTTATTTTAATTGAATTAGACAGGAGTGTTATTACAAAAAAAGCATATAGATCTGTGTTTTACTAGCTTAATGGGAAACAACACTGTAAAAGAAAAATTTACGAAGGCAAAGAATTGAGTACTGTAAAAATAAAACATATATATATGTGTGTGTGGAACTTCTGGAAGAAAAACTGTATGTAGCAATGTAAGAAATAATATAAGAAATTTATTGTGTAAAGCCTATGATAGGAATTGATATGC
Source organism: Pinus albicaulis (assembly GCA_034641835.2). Classification (NCBI taxonomy): domain Eukaryota; kingdom Viridiplantae; phylum Streptophyta; class Pinopsida; order Pinales; family Pinaceae; genus Pinus; species Pinus albicaulis. Next base: position 1,593,194,859 of record CM076575.1, on the reverse strand, counting down.
ATTTCTTTCTCTGTAAGAGTTCAAAATGATTAAAGGTTGTTAAAGATAAATATGAAAAATAGCAATGTGTAATATGCTGGTGGAAACATACTATATACGGAAAATAACGAAGTACAGAGCTCTATTAATCTAGAGTTAACCGGAAGTGAAATGTCAGTTTAGGGTTCGAGGTGGGAACCTCAACCCTCAACTCATCGTTAGTCGTTATCTAAATTTATACACGAACAGTTTATATGGTCTGGTCATCTTCATCAAGTGAAAAGAAAAACTAGAAAAACTACTTGGTTAATAAATTTTCCACTGATAAAACCTGGAAATTAAATTGTCATGCTAAATGTGGCATAGTATCAAAACTTCCAAGCCAGGGTACAATCTGAGCAAAAGGAAAATATAACAGAGAAAATTGGAAAGCAAAAGAAAACAAAAACCCATAGTTCGGCCAGAGGCACGGAATTTACCAACGCATATTTAAATAACATGATACATAAATCTTGAGGAAAAACCATGAAATATATTACAAATAAGTATGCAGTACTTTTTCGTTCAAGAATTCCTCAAACCAAAACAAAAACTTTGGAAGAATCCCGTAAGGAAAATTTGATGAGTTTAAGTGAAAGACCAAAAGGAAATATGCCAGAAAGAACTACTTGTATATACATATATATGAAAAAAATGAGTCGGGAGTTTTTCTAACCCAAGGACTCCAATAAACACGAGAATAGGATTCTGAGAGAACCAATACAATTCAATGAAAATAATTTAATGATAAAGTGATCATAAAAATGTGCAGTATCTGGAAATTCTGCTTGAAAGCCATGTTCGGCATAAACATGCTAGTAAGTGGAATGAACAAGCCACTCGAAGGTCCTATCTCAAGGGATTGTAACCTTGGTGGGAAGACCTTAAGTATACCAAAGAGGAAAATAGAAGTTTCGATAGTGGTGAGCATGTAGAGCACAGGGTACCTGAAAAAGGGGAAACGATTTCAATAACTTACATGAAAGTCTGTGATTTTTCATGGAGAAGACGTGCAGTGAACCCTTGGTAACTGGATAAAGAATATACCTGCAACCATAAAACCGAGGTGCATTAGTGACTGTTAATCGTAAAAGAGTATGCCTATAGGGTAAAGAATAACGAGAAAAGGAAAAACTTAACTTGCTTACCTGAGAGACTACATTTATCGAGCAGTTGGGCTTCGAACTGAGGAACAGAGGTCAAGCACAGAGAAGTTAAGTGTTAAGATCCATAATTGAAAGGTTACCCTTAAGGTTTTAAAACTCATAAATTGAGAGCAGGCAAGAAAAACCGATAAATTGGAACAAAAAAAAATTTACCTAACACTGTGGGGAAGGCCGCCCTTAGGAGCACGTGAACGTTTGTAGGTGGTTGGACCGGGAACCTGCAAAGAGCCAGAGTCGACAATGGAGACACGAAATCATTCCACAAACTCCATGGTGAGGGCGTAAAGCTGCTCTGTCCAAAGCAAGAGCCAGAAGATGAACCATTATGAAGTTCGAGCAATGAAAATTTAAAATGTCAACACTTGAAGCAAGCTTTCCCATACCTACTACAACGTCGGAGGTCGACAACTCTATAACCTCCATACCCGCGAGGGTCGCAGATGAAACCATTGCATAGACAAGAGAAAATGAGGAATTCAATTAGGGTTGCAGGTGCAATACCCATGCAATATTCCCGCTGAAATCTCACCGTCGATCTTTTCTTGATCGCACGGTGAATAGTGAGGTAGGTGGCCACATTAATCATCAGACCAAATCCCAAGTCTTGAAAAACTATTGGAAATAAGTGTCAAGGACAAGGTGAATATTTCCAAGTACAAAAACATTAACCAGGAAATTTAATTGATCACATACCAAGTACCGGAGACTATAATGGTCGCAATCAAGATCATAGTCACATATTTTGATCAATAATTAATGTGAGGAAAACAAAGTTATTCAAAAACGCAAAAAACGCGATGATAATCTACATTTAAATATAACCATACACATAACGAATGGCATAAAATATATGAACATATGTGGGTAAGTATTCACCATAGGAGGTAAATGTTAGTGTAAGAGTTAAAAAAAAAAATTATATGTTGAATGTTACATATTGATATTTTATTTTTTATATTATTTTTTTAATTACACAATGATTTTTTATTGTTTTAATTTATTTTAAAATCAAATTGTATTATTATTATTGTTACAGTTTATAGGATTAAAAATAATTTTATCATTACTCTATACCTTATAAGTACTGGACACATTAATTATACAAAACCCTTTTTTTTTTTCATTTTGAAATTTTTAACAAATTATAAATGTGTGTGTTTGGAAGGTTAGTTTAATTAGTGGAGTCTCCCTTGTTGAAGCACCTTAGATATTAATAGGTCAATGGTTCAATTAGTTTGATTAGTGGAGTCTCTGTTGTTGAAGCATCTTAGCTATTGATAGGTCACTGGTTTAATTCTCTTGACACTATTAAGATCAGGCTCAATTAAGATCAAGGCTTCTATTCTTTAGACATACTCAGAGTCCTATATTATTAAAAGGTCACAAGTTCAATTCTCTCGATACTCAATGATTGAGTAAATGTAGTTGTCACCAGTCTCTTAAAAACTCAAACCACATTGAATATATATATATATATATATATATATATATATATATATATATATATATATATATATATAATTTCTATTTCAGGAAATTTCCCTTTGTTCTCTTGTTCAGGAACTTCTTGTGTCATGCTCTCGGAGTCTTATCTCACAGCGACACCAAACATAAATACATAATAGCTTTTGCCTCTTACCAGGCTAACCAAGTCTTGTGATCAGGCAAAAGAAATTATGAAAAAAAAATACTAACTGGAATGCCACTTGGTGAAATGAATTAATGGTACCCAAAAAAAAGAAATTATGAAAAAGAAATACTAACTGGAATGCCACTTGGTGAAATGAATTAATGGTACCAAAAAAACAAAATCTACGGCAATGAATTATCCCTTTGCTGGGACCTCTATCTCCTGAATTGTTGCCCTTGGGGCTTAAACAACCACTAATGTGCCGTCGTGTGTTTCTCATCCTATTGTTGGAGGGTTGTTTTTCGTTCCTGCAGTTTCTAAATAAAAAGGTTATGCTGCTGGCTTCTTTTAATTTTATAATTTTTTTCTTTTTTAAAACTTGTGAGAACTACATATGTTTGATATATCACGTGATTAAAATTGGACGTAATGCCTTGTGATGTAGTTACTAGTATTTAATTGTAGAATTATTTATATTATTTATAATTATAATATTTTTATTAATTTTAATATATATTTATTTTAATATAATAATTATTATTAACTTTAATATATAATTATTTTAATTTCAATTTTATATATAACAGTCTTACATAAATATATAATTCTTATATTATAAGTGAAATTAAAAATAAAATAAAGAGAGTAAATCTTTTCTTTAAATCATTTAAATCAAATTCAATTGACATATCAAGTATATTTAATTATTAATTTATTTATTAATAAAGTATAATTATCATTCATATTATTTTTTTTGATGAATAATTCTTATATATAGTATCTATTTTAATAATTTTATATATTTATATAATTATAATTATAATTATTAATTTTAATATATATTTATTTTAGTTTCAATTTTATATAGATATAACAATTATTATTGATTTTAATATATACCTATTTAAATTTGAATTTTATATAAGTCTTACATCAATATATAATATATAATATCAGTGAAATTAAAAATAAAATAAAGAGAATAAATCCTTTCTATAAATCATTTAAAACAAATTCAATTAATATTATTATTATATTTAATTATTAATTAAATTATAATGGTCATTAATATTATTTTTTTATTAATTTTTATATATATAGAGATATATATTTATATATTTATTTTATTTATATATAAATATACTATTTCTCTTTATGAATAATATTGTAATAACAATTATTTAATATAAAGTATAATTAATGGTAAGGATCAATAAGAATATAATATAGGTTGTTTTCTCTTTATGAATAATATTGTAATAACAGTTATTTAATATAAAGTATAATTAACGGTAAGGATCAATAAGAATATAATATAGGTTGTTTTTTAATAGAATGGTTTTTTATTTTAAATTTTTTATTTAATGTGGCAACATTTCATGAGTGAATACGAAAATGATTATAATAATATATTATGAATAATTAACTATATAAATAAATTTCTCATAAATTTCTCACTGTGGTGTCTAATCACTATGAGAAGTGGGAGTGGAAAATTAAGGCTTGCTCGGTCCCAAGGCATGTGCCTGTTGACTCACCACCCTCCTATGCACAAGTGGTAAAGAGCCTTCAGGCAGACATTTTCATGGCAGGTTGGTTTATAGTTAAACGCGAGATGGGCGTCGTTTAGAGCATTTTGTTTCAGCAGACGATGGTGAAGGTTGATACAGTGGTTTGTGCAAAAGAACATTCGCTCGCCCTCTAGCCTTGGCTTGAGCTCTGCTGACCAAGGACAAGAAGGGTGATAGGCTTGTTGGGCAATGGTGGTGAGAGGTTGGGCGCTGGGAAGTTTCCTAGCACTAATACGGGATCGCACGTCCTACAACAAGAGGAGGATGAGGGTGGTGGCGATGAATTCATAGTGGAGGTCGTGTCTTCTATTGGGAGATTTGGGTTTGTAGCCAGGGTGCCTAATCAGAATCTGTGGATTGTACAACAAAAATCCCTCCGTGGCCCAACCCCTAGGTGGTTTTGCCTTAGGCTCGTGGAGCAGTCCAGCTTTCTTGCAATTCATATATGTGGGTCATGGAGCTTTCGCACCTCCCTAGACGACAGTGTGAAGGCTGGTGGCGGTTGAGTGTCCCTCATCTACTAAACTTAGGATGCAGTCAGAGACAAGCTTAGTCGAGGGTGCAGGGGTGGAGCATGGGTTTCACGAGCGGAGGGAATTGGGGCGACTTGGTGCGGAAGCCCTACACAACAGGTGGAAGAGGAGGACGCCTGTATACCGAGAGAATTGGGTCGGGTTCGGCGTGGTGGTTTTGGCCGAGGTATGGACAATCGTGAGGTTCCAGGAAACCAGAGCTCCCACTCAGAGTCTATGGTGAGCCAACACTCAGCAGCGGCCATGGAAGTGTCTCCAGCCCAATCCCCAGGCGAGATTGAAGCCCCGACCACCCTCAAAGCCATTTATGTTCAACTCCAGTAGATCCAACTCAATCTGGACACCATACGTGATCAAAGGTACGCAAACGACAATGAGTTAGTGACTTACATCAACATTTTCCAAAGCCTGTAGACAACGACCATTGAGGCTCTAGAGAGTTTGCGCCGCATACTGAGGCACTTCCAAGACCACCTTCGAGTAGATCACATATGTTATCACCTGCACCATCAGGATCGTCTCTTCGTGGATCCTCCGCTTGGCCCCTACACCCACCCCCATAATGCTAGTTTCGATATGTTTTTTATAAATTTTGTGGCAAATAACCAAGTGCTTCGAATGCCTTGGCAAGCACCCAAGTTCTAAAAGCAATGCATGCCTTTTGGGTTGACTAAATGTAATCAAGTCATAGTAGCTCCTAATGTAAATTGTGTTTTTGATATGATAGTATAATACAAACTTTGATCGACAAAAAAAAACTATATAAATAAATTATTAAAAAAAAATATGTTACTTTTATAATTATATTCCTTAATTTTATTAATATTAAAAAATAATAAAAAAAAAACCTAAGAATACTTATAATTTGAATATAAATATGAAGTATTCTGGAAGGAAAATAAACTATGAATTTTATATAAGAATAATTTAATAATTAATTGACTAATAATTAATTAAAAATGAAAATGAAAAAGAAAAAGAAACTACTTTATTTATTCATATATTTAATTTAAAATTTTATTATCTAAAAAAAATATTATATACTTTGATTTATATTAAACCAAGTTTACGTATAACTCTAATATGCTAAATCAGAACTGAACAAAGGTATCTAAAGCATTAATGTGGGCCTAATAAGCAACAAACTATTCAGAAAGAAAATGTAAGCAATAGGGAGTCCATCACAGTAGCGCAATATAACAGGGCGTCAAACCTTCGTTCATAACAGCAGCCCTAATAAATAGCTAAAATCCTGGCTTGGAAAAACATATATCGTCCTCACCATAACAGAAACCGAGCAGAAGTCAACGCCGAGAAACCTGTATGCAACCGGATCGAAAGCTTCGATCCCTGATGTGTCCTCAGCCATGAGGAGATCTTACTTAGACACAGCACCAGCAATAAATAAATAAATTATATAAATAAATTATTAAAAAAAAATAGAGTATATATTATTAGAATATATATTATTTTACTTATGAATTAAAATACTTAAGGTGTAATATATATAATAAATTATTGAAATAAAATTATTAAAATGCCATAAGGGATATTATTTATTCTATAATTTTTTTAAATTTTATTTTACTTATAATTTGATTAAAAAAAATGAAATAAATCATGTGATCACTCGGAAAGTATTCCAAAATTGATTATCTTAATTGCTTCTGGAACAATTTATATGATAATTAAAAAGAAATATATATATTTAAAATTCTTATAGATTTAATTTGCACTTTATTGTATATTATATTTTACTTTTATTTTTGTAATATACAATAAATTCAAATAATAATAATAATAATAATTATTTTAAAAAATTTAATAGTTTTTGTTTGGGAAACTAAATCCTTATACTAGTAAATTTTATTTTACAAACTTTGTTTGAATTGAAAAATAAAACCTCAACTTTTTATATTTTTATTTTTAATTTGTGATTATAAAATAAGTTTATACAACATATTTATATTATATTTGGATTTCTTTATAAAAATAGGTATCTGTAGTTATATTATATAAATAGGCTTCTGCTATTTATATTATGTTTAGATTACTTTATTAAAATAGATTTATGTTATTATGGTTAGTATTATATTTATTTCTAATTATGAAAAAAATTATCATTATTCTAATTTATCTTAAAGTAAAATTGTATTATTAAATTTCTTTGACACTTATATATTTTAATACGAATTGTGATAACCAAGGTCCCACCATGAGAAAAAATAACAAACATGAGGGCAAAGAAAGATTTCGAAACAGAAATACACCTCACCATGGTGAGGCCAAATCTATATGTATGTTGCTTCTCATCTCAAAAATAAAGAAGCCCACCAGGACAAGGAACTCTATAAATGTACATATTGCAAAACGGAGTACTGATGGAACCCTTGCGCTTCATCTCTTCGTACCAAGATAAGATTGTAGGATACCAAGATAAGATTGTAGGAATTTGAAAAGGAGTTGTCTATCTAGGCAACGAAATAGCTTGGAAGGCAGTTCTTTTGTCGGAATCTGGGCAACTAAAATTCAAGAAATCAGGTAGTTAGATTGTTTGGAATCTATTTTTGATAGTGGAAATGGATTCAGCACTACCAAAAATCCTTAGGGCACTCAAAATACTAAAGTTTAACAACTGTAAACATGATTTTCATAAAATCTTTATCAAATGTTTTAAAAATCTTTGCCGGATTCTGGGCCAAAACATTGCCTCAGAAGATTACTGCATTTGAAATGGGTCGCAGACTCCCTTTATATTCTGGCAAACGGTCATAGAATCTCTTTGTATTCTAGCTTTCACTTAACCGTTCTATTTTGGACGTCATTTTATTTTGAAATCTTGTAATTTTGTGGTTATTTAATTTAGGGTTTATCAAAATTTCCGAATAAATCCAATATATTCTAAGTGGAATGCACAAGAATCCAATGAAAACCATCTAGTAAAGAAAAAAACCACTAAAAAGTTAAATCCGTCTTCTACAGCTGTCTGGATAAGTGATATCCCAAGATGGAATAAATAAACTTTTACATGTCCCTTAAACTACGTTGAAAATAAGAATCAGCATATGTACAATTAGTTAAGTTTGAGGTAGTGTTATATTCCCTATGATTTTACAACGTTTTCAATGGACTTTGAGAAGCCTACAATGAATTTGTCTTTATTTTATTTACAATTCACATTTAGTGTGATGATGGAAATTCTATATTTTAGTAAATTAGTATATAATACATTTTTATAAGTAAATTATAAATTATATTAATATAAAATAATATTATAAGATTATGTAATAATTTATTATGTTCAATTTTATATTTTAGTAAATGATGATGACGATGATAATGGTGATGGTGGTGGTGGTTAACATTCACTCAGACTAAACTTTGGTCTATCGGACCTATAATTTTCTTAGTTTTTAATTATTTGGCTTCTCATCTTTCTCGGCGAGATTGGTATTGTAGCTTTCTTTTTCTTCGTTACGGCCTTCCAACCTCCTTTATCTTGCGCTTCCTTCATCTCCTCTGATTCTTGGGATATTGGTGTCTTATCTTCGGAATCTGGGAGATTTGCTTTGCTGCTAAATGAAGATTTCTTTTGCGCAGTATTCAAATTCTCGTAATTGTTGATGCTTGAGGGGTTGTCGAGTTCATTTTTTTGTTGTTGGGCAGGGCTTTCCTCCTGCTTGTCTTGAGAGTTGTTTCTTTCTTGCTTGATTTCTTGTGATTCAAAGTTTTCTAGAGAGTATTTTTCCTTGATGAAAGTGTAATGTTCCTTTTGTGCTCCTTCCCACTATATAGATCTATGGTGATTCTTTCTAGCAGAATTTTTCTGGGAGACTTTTGGCAATTTTTTGCTAGAAGGCCTATTTCAAAGCAAAATCGACATCAGAAGAGGACACTTTCATAGTCGAGTTTCTGGTTCCATGCATTGTCTTTGCTTGTTAAAATTATTTCAACTGGGAATCCGACACTAAAGTCCATTTCTACACAGATGCGTGCATAGGTGGTTCTCACATATTCCTCTGTTTCTAAGCACCTGTAGTGAAATTTTCCAATTGCATTTCCAATGGCTTTTAACAAGGAGAGAATCCAGAGATGCAAATGTAGGTTTGGCAATCTGACCCAAACTGGTGCCGAGGTTATGACTGTTGTTGAGGGATCGAATGATGGGTTCCATGGCTTCATGAATAGGCCTGAGTTTTCCCAAAACCAAGAGCCGGAATCTAAAATGAATTGTCCCGTTTCAGAGTTTTCAAAATCTATTATAAAGAAACCCTTAGCACAAAGGTAGATATTAATTTCATCAGAAATGACAGGCTTCCATACTTCTGAGATCCAACTGTGGAGAGCTAGGTGGAGAGCTATCAGAAGCTACCAAAAACCATTAAAATAACAAATTAAAACACTATAATTTATATAATATATCTTATAAGTAAATTATAAATCATATTAATATAAAATATATAACTTCATGAAATAATATTATAAGATTATTTAATAATTTATTATTAACATTTTAAAGATAAATATTTTTTTTAATTATTTTTTAAAGTAACAAACCATAAATCAATTGAAGAGCAAGTAATTTACTATATTGAATAACTATAATGGAAAAAAAAGAAAAGCAGTAATTCTCACTCGTTCGAGACTATATAGATCATCATAGAAATTATATATTTACAATTTAAATTATAGTATATATATTTTTATTTAAAAAAATATATATATAGTGTATATATTTTTTATTTTAATTATTTTAATATTATTTATATCAAAAACTAATTTATATTTATCATATAAATATACGTAATTATTATATATATATTAAATTTTAGATAAGCAATATTAGTTATGATTTCCAAACTAATAACCTAATATTAAGCACTATTAATTCCCCATAAACATCATATAATTTATAAATTGTTAACCTATTATATTTCTTTATATATTAATATGTCATTCTTATTTATAAATACTTTATAAAATAAATAAATTATATTTAATGTATAAAAAATTAATATTTGTTGAACTTTTCTATAAAAAATTATATTTATAATTTGTAATAATTATGATGATGATTATCATTATTGAGACAAGTATAGATTAATTAACACTCTTTTAAGGTTTTATTTCTATGATAATAAAGAAGAAAGAGAAGCATTCTCAGATCAATGTATTTTAGTTGACTCAACAAATAAAAAAGGATCGTAGTGTATAAAAGGTTGGTAGTGTGCCAAATGTAAATCTAATTATTTTTATGTAATATTTTACAAAAAAATATATTTACCACTTAAAATACTAAAATAATTTAAACAAGTGGATAGTTATCCTCCCTTAACCATACCATTGATCGTACAGCTACAAGAGGTTGGGGACGCTTAGGTTGTTACACCACTGTGCTCCCTCTGCGCCACCCCCCAAACCCCAAACCCCATCAATTGTTTCACTTTGTATTTTTCTCTTTTGGCCTCCGGTGCCACATTGTATCAAGCCTTCACCTTCACTTCCAGAGAAGTGTACGAGTCCCCGAACCTGGGTCTTGATACTTTAATGTTGGTTAGGTACGTTGTGTCTGGAAATCTATGTATTTTTTGTTTCATTGCAGATCCTTCCTATGCTAGCAACCAACTAACCCTTCTGGTGTTAAGACCACAGGCGGTCCAATTCAGTTGCCAAATTCGAGATCACAGAAATCCTTCGAGCACATCTCGGCCATCGTGATTCTTCAAAAGGTAAATTTTAATCGTTCAATAATTTGAATGCATGGTGATCTTTTGGGTTTGTCAAACAAACTGACAGAGATTTGTGTTGTTTGTAGGGTTTAGAGGAACGAGCACGGAGTCCCAACTTCAAAGGTAATTATTTACTTTATATTGAACAATAGATCCAAACCCTAAATACATTCATAGTTTTCTTTTTATGTTTCCTAACGAATTGGTTCTCCACTGGGTGTAGGTATGAGGGTTTCATCAAATCTCTGGTTTTCCATGCTCCTCTTCATTCTCAATCCAATCTCCCTTAACCTCCAAATGTTCATCCCCATGATGTTGCATCTCAGCTGTGTTACCATTCTTCGGGTTGGGGTTCAGATATCTCTGATTATGCCTATCTGATAGGATTTTCATAATCCTTCCATGTTCAAACCTCAATATTTCATTGTCAACAACAGTTGTTGCACTCTTTCCAATAAAAGTGCATTTGAGTTAGCAGGATTTTCATTCAACTGAACCCACATTTCCAGAGGTTATTCCCTATAAGGTCCAGGTCCAATGCCTACTGTTGCCCACCCTGTTGGATTGATTCCCGTCCCCCTTTTCATATTGTTTTTCTACCATTCGCGTACATCAATGACACTTTTGTTAATTTTCAATTTCCCATTTAGCGCTAAGTTTTGGATGCCAAACTAAGTTTCCACTTCATTTAATGAACAATCAAAGATTACACATCTTATAGGATCACTTAGTTAGGGAGATCAAACAAAATCCTAGAAAACAGGATCTAAATTCTAAATACAAATACAAAAAAAATTACTTAACAATAACTTTCTCCATTTTTTCCATGTCTCCCCATTGATGGAGAAAGGATTAATTTCCACACCTAATATCTCTCTAACAAATATTCCCAAGAATCTTAATGAAAATATCAGTATCATTTTCAAAAATATTACAATACTCAAGAAAAATTCCTTTAGACCATATTTTCTATCTAACAGAATGAGCATAGAGATTAATATGTTTTTTTCTTGCATGATAAACTCGATTATTTTCTAACCTACTAAGCTCTATTTATCACATTTGATGATTGTATCCTTCTTTTGTTCATATCCAACATCTTGAAGGGATCTCCTCAAGTAAACATATTCTTAAAATAATACTATAAAATAATTTAATAACTTATTATCAACATTTTAAAGAAAAATATATATTTTTAATTATATTTAAATGTAATAAACCATAAATCAGTGGAAAAGCAAGTAATTTACTATTGGATATTGGATAACTATAATGGAAAAAAAAGAGTCAGTAATTCACTAGTTCGTGACTATATAGATCGTCATATAAATTATATATACACAATTTAAAATATAGTATATTTCTTATTATTTTAATTATTTTAATATTATTTATATAAAAAAATAATTCATATTTATTATATAAATATACCTAGTTATTATATTAAATTATCAATATTATATATATATATATATATATATATATATATATATATAATTTTAGATAAATAATATTAATTATGATTTCCAAACTATATATATATATATATATATATATATATATATATAATTTTAGATAAGCAATATTAATTATGATTTCCAAACTAATAACCTAATATTAAGTAGTATTAATTCCCTATAAACATAATATTATTTCTAAATTGTTAACATATTTTATTTCTTTATATATCAATATTTCATTCTTATTTATAAATAATTTATAAAATAAATAAAAAATATAAAGTGTATAAAAATTTAATATTTGTTTAACTTTTCTATAAAAAAATATAACTATAATTTATAATAATGATGATGATGATTACTGTCATGAGACTAATATAGATTAACTGACACTCTTTTAAGATTTTACTTCAATGATAAAAATGAAGGAAAAGAAGCATTCTTAGATCAATGTAGTTTCAGTGATTCAAAAAATAAAAAAGGATCGTAGTGTAAAAAAATTTGGTAGTGTGGCAAATGTAAATCTGAATTATCTTTATGTAATATTTTACAAAAAAACATATTTACCACATAAAAAACTAAAAAACTTTAAACAGGTGGAAAGTTATCCTCCCATCGACCACACCACTGATCCGACGACTATAAGAGGTTGGGGACGGTTAGGGTGTTACCTCCACCCAAACCCCATCAATTGGTTGACTTTGTATTTTCCTCTTTTGGCCTTCGGTGCCACATTGCATCAAGCCTTCACCTTCACTTCCGGAGAAGTATAAGAGTCTGAGAGCCTGAGTCTTGGTACCTAAATGTTTCTTAGGTACACTGTGTCTGGAAATCTATGTATTTTTTGTTTCATCGCAGATCCTTCCTATGCTAGTAACCGACTAACGCTTCTTGTGTTATGACCACAAGTGGTCCAATTCAGTTGCCAAATTCGAGATCGCATAAATCCTTTAAGCCCATCTCGGCCATGGTGATTCTTCATAAGGTAAATCATTAATCATTCATTAATTTGAATGCTGGTGATCTTTTGGGTTTGTCAAACAAAGTGACCAAGATTTGTGTCGTTTGTAGGTTCTAGAGGAACGAGCACGCAACCCCAACTTCAAAGGTAATTATTTACTTTATATTGAACTATAGAGCCAAACCCTAAATACGTTCATAGTTTTATTTTTATGTTTCCTAACAAATTGGTTCTCCACTAGATGCAGGTATGAGGGTTTCATCAAATATCTGGTTTTCCATGCTCCTCTTCATTCTCAATCTCATCTCCCTTAACCTCCGAATGTTCATCCCCATGATGTTGCATCTCAGCTGTGTTCCCATTCTCCGAGATGGGGTTTGGATGTCTCTGATTATGCCTACCTGGTAGGATTTTCATCACCTTTCCATGTTCCAATCTCAATATTTCATTGTCAACACTCATATTTGTCATCTCGGCTTGCAGTTGTTGCATTCTTTCCAATAAAAGTGCATTTGAGTTAGAAGGATTTTCATTCAAATGAACCCACATTTCCAAAGGTTCTTCCCTATAAGGTCTAGGTCCAATTCCTATTGTTGGTGACCTTTTTGGTGTGGTTCGCGCCCCCTTTCTCATACTATTTTTCTACCCTTAACGTGCATCAATGACACTTTTGTTTTAATATTGAATTGCCCATTTAGGCCTCAGTTTTGGATGCCAAACTAAGCTGCCACTTCATTGAATGAACAATCAAAGATTACATATCTTATAGGATCACTTTGTTAGGGATATCAAACAAAATCCTGGAAAAAGGATCTAAATTCTAAATACAAATACAATAAAAGAATACTTGACAATAACTTTCTCCATTATTTCCATGTCTCCCCATTGATGGAGAAAGGATTAATTTCCACACCTAATATCTCCCTAAACAATTCAAATTTCATCTTCCTGAGAAGCTTAGTGAAAATATGAGTATCATTTTCAAAAATATTACAATATTCAAGAAAAAATTCTTTAGATTGTATCTTCTATCTAACAGAATGAAACTGAGCATCAATATGTTTTTTTCTTGCATGATAAACTCAATTATTTTCTAACCTCGCCGAGCTCTTGTTATCACATTTGATCATTGTATCGTTCTTTTTTCATATTCAACATCTTGAAGGGCTCTCCTCAACTAACCATTTTCACAAGTTGTTTCACACAAAGCTTTATATTATCCCTCAGTGGATGAAAAAGATACAATAGGTTTCTTCTTGCTACTCCATGAAACATTCCTGGATCTAATGCTAAAAGCATAACCTGTAGTAGATCTCCTATCATATGGATTACCTGCCCAATTTGAATTTTAATAACCCATAAAATCACCATCAAATGAATTAATAAACTTAATTAAAAATTAATTGTTCCTTTAAGATATCTAAGTACTCTTTTTGTTGGTTTCCAATGGATTTCTAGAGATATCGCCATAAACTAACTTAACACACTAAAAAATTATGCTATATTAGGTCTGGTTGTAGTAAGGTAATTCAAGATTCCCACTAGTTGTATATACATTGTACCATATACCTCCTTTGAGGCATCATAAATATGAAGTTTCACATTCTGTTGCATTGGAACAAAACCAAATTTACACTGATTAATTTTAAACTTCTTAAGAAATTCTCTCACATACTTGCCTTGAGAAAAAAAATTATCACTAATATCTCCAAAATTCAAGACCTAGAAAATAATGTTACTCACCAACATATTTCATCTGAAATACTTGTGACATTTGCACCTTAATTCCATCAATTAGTTTACCAAAATTTCCCGTAATAATTAAATCATTAGCATACAAGGAAATCAATGCAACATGCCCCTTTGAATCAAATTTGGTACACAAATTTGTATCACTTTGACTCGTCATAGAACCATGTTCAAGGAAGAACGAATCTATCTTCTCATACCATGACCTAGGTGTCTGCATCAAACCATACAAAGATTTCTTTAATATTCACACTAAAGGTCCCTTCCCGCTTTTCACAAACCCTTCAGGTTGTGTCGAAAAAATATCCTTTAAATCAACATTCAGAAAAGAAGATTTTACATATAATTGGTAAAGATTCCAATGATAATTTGTAGCTAATCCAATTAACAGTCTAATATTTTTTAGCTTATCTACAGGTTCAAATGTTTCTGCATAGTCAATAGCATTTTTTTGTGAGTATCTTTTTTCCACCAATCTTGATATATATTCATCTATACTACCATATTCTTTAAACTTGGTTTTGTATAGCAATTTACATCGTATGGGTTATTTATATTTAGACAGTTCATTTAATTCCAAAATTTTATTTTACATTATAGATTCATATTCTTCCTTCATTGTTTTTCTCCACTCTTCATATTCATTAGCTTAATTAAAACTCATCGGTTCTAGGAAAATTAAAACACTACTCATGAAGGCATAGTATTTATACCCTCCAGGTAGTTTTATTCGGTGATTAGATCTCCTTGGAAATTCATTTTCTTTATCCTTGATATCTGAAGGTCCCTCTCCTCCTCTAGGTGATGTCTGAAAATTCATGGTGTCCATATGACTAGATTCTTCCTCAAGATTATACTTCTCACTCTCTTTTGCTTTTTATTTATTGTCTTGAACTTTAGAAAATATATGCCACATTTCATTGTTGTTGTCCTTGTTTCCTTCATCTTCTTGTTCATGGAAAATTACATCTCTACTTGCAAAAAAATTGTGAGTAGCTGGATCAAACATTTTATAAGATTTAAATTCTGAATAGTAACATACAAAAATATATTTTATGGCTTTAGCATTAATATTTTTTCTATTCTCATTCGGAATATGTGAAAATTACTTACACCAAATACCCTCAAATTATGAACTACTGGTTTAAAACAATAAAAGGCTTCAAATGCGGTCTTGAGATCAATATATGTTGTTGTAATTATGTTATTTAAATAAATGAAAGTGCTAATGGCCTTAGCCCAAAATTAATTTTGGATATTCCAACCTTTAATCATACTCGGACGCACTCCACCAATGTTCTATTTTTCCTTTCTGCAACATCTTTCTGTTGTGGAGTGTAGGGTACTATAAATTGTTTCACTATTCCATGATCCTTGCAGTACTTGATGATGTTCCCCAACTTGTACTCTCCCTCTGGATTTGAACCAAGGATTTTTATGAACTTCCCTTCCTGCTTCTCTACCATGTTTTTGAATTCTTTGAAATACCCAAAACCAACACTCTTTCTCCTAAGAGTTTAAACCCAAGAATGCCTTGTGGAATCATCAATAAACAATAGAAAATAGTAAGAACCTCCTATGGATCTCGTCTGCATTGATAAACTAAAATCACTATGCATAATTTCAAATACATCTCTTCCCATCCTATTAGAATTAGAGGGGATTCATCACTTTAAATTTTTCTTGATGCAAAAACTTCATAAGAAACATAATCATTATTTAACATAGGGAGTCTTTCATACATTCATTGTTTTTGAAAAGGTAACAAATCATGGTAATTGATATGACCATACCTCTAGTTCAAAAGGTTTTTTTTTGACATAGTTGTAGAAGTAATTTCTTTATGACTCTTTTTGGTGACATCAAGATTGTAGAATCCTCCAACACTGACTCTTGAAGAAACAAGTTTGTAGTGATCCAACAGGTCCTTTACTATGCAATGTGTTTTGAATAATTTGGCCTTCACATTCTAATCTATGATCTTGGACAAGGAGATCATATTTTTCTTAATCCTTGACACATACATGACATTATGAATGTGCCTAACACTGCCATTTGGAATTTTTTCAGTAATGTCTCCATATTCCTTGGTCTGATATTCATGATCATCTCCAGAATAAATGATGGTACCATTACTTGTTTCCTTGAAGTTCGCATACCAGCTCCTATTATATCTCATGTGAATCAAGGATCCAAAATCCATAAACCATGCATTAGCATCATCAATTTAATCATACAACGCAACATTAGACATAAACAAGTTAATATTTTTTAGGTCAGAATTCATGGCTTCTCTCTCAAAATGTCCTAAATATTTTATGTTTTTACACCTAGCTTCATCACTTTTCTTCTTATAAAAATCTCTGAAATTATGCCTACTTTTACCACAATGAAATAATTTCATTCTAGATTCATTTCTATCAAATGACATAGCTTTATTTGGATTCCTATATGGCCTTCTCTAATATGGGCTTCCACCTTTACTTCCTCCTCCCTATTTTCTTTTTGAAAATTTTACTCTTCGCCAAAAGTGCCAAGTATGGATTTTTAGGTTTAAAATTCTTGTGCTTGTCTTCTTCTTTCATCAATATACCTGCCAATTTCTCAAAAGTTGGAGATTTCTCCCATGTTGCAGGACCTATAATAAACATCTAATAGTCTTCTAGCATTCCATTTAAAGTAATTGTAACAAGACCAGTACTAGGTACTAACTCTCCTATGTCTCCCATCTTATCTTTCAACTCTTTAATTATTGAAAAAAAAAGTACTAACATATTCATTTCTTCCATTTTAATATAAATTATCATGTTTTTCAAAAAAAGGACCCAATTTATATTTTTTGTCTGATATAGATCCTTAAGTTTAGTTCAGGTTTCATTGGAAGTCTTGCAATCACGAATATCAAGAATTATACTATCTTTCACAGACATCCTTAATAGTATATTTACTTTATTATCCCGCTTCTCCCAATCTTCGATTGATGAAGTTGTCATTCCTCTAGTTGCAATCTAATTTTCTTCTTCTCCATTTGTAATCGTTCATATTCCATAACCTTCCATCAACATTTGCAACTAAAATTTCCCATTAAAATATTTTGAGCCATCCAATTTTTTTGATTCCTTTAGGTAGGTCTCTTCAAATGGATTAGTGATACTGATAGAAAGTATGAATATTCAACTACTCTCTGCTTGTTTCTCCACACTTCACGAGCACCACCAACAACTATGAATATGTTTTCAAGTCAAATATAGAGAGAGGCTCTGATGATTAGCACACTTCTCTCAAAAACTTTAACTAAGGTGGACCTCAATTGATATTATCCAAAGATTTCATATAAATTAACGCAATGGGTAAATTGTAAACAATTTAAAATTAAAGACTCATTACAAATACACATATTGCTATAAAATATTCACCACATACATGTCAAATTAAAAAAATAAAAATTGTGTGCCATCACACCGTTAAAACCTCATATATGCATTGCATTGCAAAATGTGACAGATTTTGAAGTTTTCCTCAATCAACAAGCTTCTCTTTTAGTGGAGAGGTCTGCTAGTCATGTTACCTTCACATGTGGTCGTTTGAAAGTATCAAACCAAAAATTGAAGCCTCATGAGCTCGATCACAGATGAGCTGGGAAATACTAATTTACCACAGATTCTCCAAGGCCTATCTGCATCAAAGCACTAAATAAATCAATCAACACACTAGCTTCATTTTACACACTAAATTCATACCATACATAGGCTTCGATCCACAAATTACTGAGGTGATATTATGCAGCTCCACAGAGTCAGATTCACCAACAAGTTTGCAACTCCATTTAGTCGGATTCACCAACAAGTTTTTAGCTCCACATAGGTTATAAGATGATTCACACTTTCCAACAAATCTCCCCCAGTCAAATTCACCAACAAGTTAGCTCCACACTTAACATAATCACCAACATATCTCCACACCAGTGCTTGGATCTCGATCACTTCTCCATGGAAATTATATACTTTTTTTCGAAATAAAAATATACTTATACTACCTTCCACAATGAGGTTTCCTTGTTCTACTAAGGCTCTAAGGTATCGGTATGAGCTCATATTCCAGTAGGCACACCACTCGCCGAATCATATCCCACAAAATATTGCTCAGATCTATTCCAAACATGTCATATCTATTACACCAGTCGACGACTATGACAAGTGTATAATCTATTACAATTTTCTGTAAAATACCATCCACAATATATTATAAAAAATGACTTGGATCTCTTTCATGTAGGTAGTTTATCAAATAAATTTTCCATTCTTAATATATGCCACACAGAGGTCAAATTTTTCCTCTCCATATTAATGACATAGAAATATCCTCTCCGAATTAATTCCACATGAAAATATACACACATATTGGTTCTTGAGATCTATATGTAGATCACAACCCATCCATGCTCTGATACCAATTTAAAAAATGGAAGACAAAATAATGTTGACTGAACCTACAACTCACAGGTGAGATACACTACATATGGAGGTTGCAAAACAACTTTTCCACTTCATTGAATGAACAAACAAAAATTACATATATTATATGATTACATTTAGTTACGAAGTTTAAACAAACTCCTGAAAAATAAGACCTAAATCCTAAATACAAACATAATATAAAACTACCTAACGAATACTTTCTCCAACCTAATGAATACTTTCTCCACAATTTCAAAATAGAGTAAATATTAATTAAACAATATCATATATTTTCATAATTTTTATTTAAAAATGAAAGTTTCAAAAATATATTTTTTGTTTTGTTAATTATTTTGATGTCGTGTATTTATTTTGGAATAGGGCTTCAAAATTTAAATTTAATTATAAATAATTATTAAACATATGGTATGAATTTAACCTCCAAGGAATATTCTAAAACACTTTTAGTAGTGTACACAAATCATAGGTTGATATTTATCTCCAAAGTAATTATGTACTTTTTGGACTTTTAATTAATTTGATTACTTAAAAAATGTCATATGAACAAGTGCCATATAAAGTGAGGTATGTTTTTTTGTCATGTGTTACCATCGTATTAGCCCATGGTATTGTAAGAAAGTCTACCTACAACTTAAGAATCTCCATGATGGAGTAAATTTCAATTAGTAAAAATTAATGTTCCTTGTTTTCTAAATGGAGATATGTTTTTAACTTATATATTAGTTTATTTTATAGTTAATAATAATAATAGTAATAGTAAATTTAATAAAGCTATACCCGGATGCGGGTGAGTATCCCAATACTGAAAACTACCCCATTAATGAGGAGTGCCATACTTAACAGGAGTAGGTGAAAAGGCGCATGGCAGCAAGGTGTCAGCTATAAAAAGTGGTTAGAAGGACATGGTAATAGAAGCGGATCATACTCCAACCGTAGCATGAATCTGAGGACGATTAATTCCATGCATTTCATGTGGGGTGGGGAGGGGGTGCGGTCTCCTCTGCACGCTCTAGCCATTACCATGTGTACTCCTGAGCACGCCATAAGTGCTTCACCCTCTGGAGCATCCTCATGAAGATAATTTCCAATTACATCAGGAACCCTCACTGGAATGCCTCACTCCTTATCGATCTGGTTCAGGTTCTATTTCTTAGGATTCCTAGGGTGAGACAATCATGTCATCATAGCCATTGGAGGCAGAGAGCTCATAGTGCCTCTAGAAAATTCAAAGACGAAGACAATGCTCCCGTGTATCTCTAGGATAATTTTGAGGAAGGAATTCCCAACCACATCTGGTAATTGGTTGATCAGGTGGAAGAGGAGCATTGGAAAACCATGAATTTTCACAAGGAGTCAACAGTAGCTAGGTACTAGAACATGAAAAATCTCTTTTCCTAGTTTCTTTGGAAAAGGAAGTTGGAAAATGAACACATTAGCAGACTCATACTTAAAGGAAACTCTGCCTCACTCACGACCACTCATATCTGGGACGCCATGGCCCATGACAGGAAAATTTATTTCCCAATTCATGGTAGGAGGGAGGCTGAGCTTCTACACGACGTGCCGCTGGAAATTTCGTAACCCTCTGCCTTATTGAGTCGAAAGAGAAGCTCAGAGATAGATGAGGATGTTGTCGAGCCCAGAAGTAAGGCTTGCTGCAAATCCACTATGTTAAGAAACCCACCCCAGCCATACTTCAAGATTCACGGTGGCTATGGGAAGCAGCTCGTCCTCTCAACACGCAACAGCAACACCAATCTTATTGAAGGGTATCAGGCCAACTCTTCATCGGATGGGGAGAGAGCCATAATCCCTCATCCTCCAATAGTCACCCCTCCTCAGCAAGGCACTCAACAGGAGGACAAGGCCAAAACAAAGACCACAAAAAAATATCTCCTTCTTCTTCTTCTTCTTCTTTTTTCTTCTGTTCTTCAACTTTCTACAAGACAAAACAATTTTTCTATTTATAATTTCATTTTGCGATAAAAATCAAAGTTGTCAAAAATTTTATTAAGTTTGTATTACTTATTTTTTGGAATTTTTTTTGTACACATTTTATATGTCAACATAACATTTCTTTAAGTGTGTGTTCTTTAACAATCAAAGGATTCATAAAAATTCATGTTCAAATGAATTGGTATATTCTTTGAAAACTTTGTGTTTTTGAGAAATAAAATGTGTTACAACAATCTAGACAGATTCTAATTCGGTTTAGTTATATTTACAAAACCCATTGATGCATATCATAATTACTAGAATTTTTTGAACTGATCCAATATGAAAAAACTGCATATTTTGAATATGTTTCAGTTCGCACAAAATTTCTCAACATATAAGATATAAACTAAAAGTCTAAAAACTACCCATTATAGACGACGAACCAATGTAATGCACCATAATATTTTTAACATTTTTTAGAGTGCATTTTGGAAGATACAGAATATTTATTTCACTGAATCATATTGTCCTTCAGAAATTGTTTGGGCCCATTTTATTACAAAATTAATTAAAATTAGTAAATATTCATGAAATTCCATAAAAGTTATATTTCCTTAAAGTAGATTGAATTTTAAAAACGCTTGTCTTGGTTCTGGCAGTTAATTTATAAATTTTCATGGAGTTAAATCAGTCTAATGTTGAAGAAATGTGTCCATAGCCGAGTTGTTGCATAATTGCAGACATGTTAGTTAGGCATAACTTTTAAAAAGCTCGGCCAAATTGTTTTTTTTCTCGACGGCCTGTCAATTCTAATAACACAAAAGTCTAGCCGAAGTTTTTATAAAAGTTTGGCTCAACATTTAATTGTCTTTACGTCAGTCGGAAAATTCAATGAATCCACTCCAAAAAAAACATTTCATGGCAATATAAATAGGCATACGTGGATTCATTATTTTCGCATAATTTCACACATTTCTTCATTTCGGCTAATTTTGCAAAGGATTGGGCTTAATTTTCAAATGACTCTTTTTGGCTTAATATTCAAAGGGCATTTTTTCAAGGTATATGATACATTTTTTTGATACTTTTTGGGCTTAATTTTCAAAGGACATTTTTTTGGAGGTGTTTTGTTTTTAGAGGTTTTTGGGCTTAATTTTGAAAAGACATTTTTTAGACTTTTTTTGGGCTTAGTTTCCAAAGTACTCTTTTTAGGCTTAATATTCAAAGACAAATTTTTGGAGGTATTTTTTAAAGTGATATTTTTTTAGAGGATTTTTGGGATTAATTTTCAAATGACATTGTTTGGAGGTATTGTTTTTTTAGAGACATTTTTTTAGAGGTTTTTGGACTTAATTTTCAAAGGATAGTTTTTGGAGGTATTTTTTTAAGTGACATTTTTTAAGAGGTTGGTCTTAATTTTCAATGGAAATTTTCTGGAGGTATTTTTTGAAGTGAAATTCTTTTAGAGTATGTGTTTTTGTCTAACTTTTTAAATAATTTGTTTTTGCACAACTTGGAAGGAAATATTTTGAGCTTCATTTCATTTTTAGAAGACATTTTTTTCTCGTATTTTTTAAAGTAAGTGTTTTTGATTGAATTATATCTTTTGTGCAAAATTTTTAAAATGAGTTTTTTTTTTTTTTTTTTTTTTTAAATCAAGTCTTTTTTTATTCTTTTTTTAATTGAGTTTTTTGTCTAAATTTTTGAAGAAATTTTTTTGAGCTTCATACTCAATTATCATGGAAATCGAAGGAATTGCAAGAGAAAATATGATTGAACAAGACACTCTAAGGAAGGTAGAGAATATCACAAAGAAAAGAGAAGAGAACGCTCAAATATTGAAAGGAAAAATGAACCTCAACTAGAAGTTGAAGAAGGTATGTAAATGTAAATATTATAAATTTTATATTTATAATTTTCCTAGTGTAAATTGTGAAACTTAATTTTTATTTGATGAACTAGTTTGAAAAATATTTTGCAATGTAAATAGAGAGAGATATTGCTCAAAAAATTGATGATGAGATACAAAATTTTGAAAGAGAAAGTGAAAGACATATTGAACCAATGATTGAAGATGGTGAAAATGTTGAAAGAAATTTAAGTGAAGAAATTGAATCACCAGGTGTGTACATATATATATTTTGAATACATGTGTATTATTGAAATTATACATATTTAATAATTTAGTTATTTAATTAATATGTAAACATATTATGTACATTTAATTCAAATATGTATCGATGAAATCAATATCGATGATGAGATGTTAGAAAATGTTGTGAGTCACATGAATGGAGATAAAAAAGTTGACAATGTTATATGATATCGTGTTTATCGCATTATTTATTTGTTATTCAAAAATGAAATTGTGGCACTTCAAGCCCAATTATTTAAAGCTCTCGTAACATAAGGGAAATTAAAAGAAGCTACGACTTAATTGGGTATTCGAAAATCAACAAAAGATAAATAAATGAAGGAAGATGTGATACAAAATATAAATAGTTCTCTAAATTCAATTAGAAGATCTAGAAAAAAAATGCTCCAGATGCATGTACAGTAATACATATGGCAGTGGTTTCATCAAGTACTAAAGAGAATCGCTTGGTAAAATATATGACATGAGCATTAGGAACCTCACAAAAAAATTTGCACAAACATTGGAAATTTCGGTTGCAAATGGATGTAAATGATGAACTCGCTTATTGGAAAACTATTTGTAGGAAACTGTACAAAGATAGACTTGGAGAAAATGTTAAAAAAATAATATATGAATATTTGATGAAAAATTCACTTGTTTCACCAAAAGAAAGGGATGTGATGCGAAGAAGAATAACATGAAATCAGTACGAAGAGCATCCAAAACATTTCTTGGACACCACTCAGATTGTTGTGAAACCAGCTCCAAAAATAGAAGAAAAGAGATATCAACGCCTTAGAAATAAGCCACTTCGAGGGCGCAACCTCCAATAAATTACATGAATGAACAATTCTTGGATGATACAAATTACAAAACCTCATTTCTATCTATAGGATTCCATGAGGCCACAATCTAATCCTAGTGGGTCCACAATGTAATCCTAGCCGAAGAAACAATAATAATTTAAGGGCACAATAATACGAATATGGGGGTTATAGGGGTACAATAATAACAACAAGGGGGTTACACTAACAACAATAAGGGACTATACTAGTAATATAGGGACCTAACATGACCCTCTCCTTCAAAAAAGTGTTGTCCTCAATGCTTTAGTAGCTCTGGGTGCTTCTGTATAAAATTATCATCCTTCCATGTAGAATCTTTAGTGGGTAAGTTCTTCCACTTGATGAGATACTCTGAAATTGATCGATTTCATAGCTATCGAGTTCTTATTTCCGTGACTGCTTCAGGTTCCAATAAGATTTTTCCTTCCTCATAAAGTTCTGGCAATATTTTTTGAACTAGAAGATTTTCACCTATAACTTTATTTAAGCATGAAGCGTTGAAAACTGGATGAACTCATGAAGAAGCAGGAAGCTCCAATTTGTATGCCATAGTACCAATATTTTGCAACATGTTGTAAGGACCATAGTAATTTGGCGAAAATTTATTGTCCTTCTTAGCTTGCTTAAGGGACATTTTTTTGTATGGTTGTAGCCGTAAAAATACCCAGTCTCTTACATCAAAAATTCTCTCACTGCGATGTTGATCTACCTATTGTTTCATTCGATTTTGTACCAAATGCAGGTTATCCTTTAAGAGTTGGAGAACTTATTTTTGATCTTTCATGTGATCTTCCACTGCTTCAACCTTTGAATTTTCTCTTAAATATGATGTGATGGACAGTGGATGATATCCATAAAGTGCCATAAATGGGGTCATTTTTGCTGCAGTACGGAAGGAAGTGTTATACCACCATTCAACGAGAGGTAACCAATTGACCCATTATGTTTGTTTATCAGATACAAAACAACGAAGATGTCCTTCCAAAAATTTATTTACTATCTCAGTTTTACCATCGGATTGAGGATGATAAGATGAGCTATGAGCTAATTGAGTACCCAAACAAGAAAATAACTCCGTCCAAATTTTTTTAGTAAAAATGGGATCTCTATCGCTCACAATAACCCTTGGGTTTCCATGTAGATTTTGAATTGTGTTCATAAATGTAGTAGCAACTGTACTTGCTTTAAATGGATGAGATAATGCACAAAAGTGTGCATACTTGGTAAGTCTATCAACTACGACCATGATGACACTCTTTCCTTTTGATTTAGGTAAACCAGTGATAAAATCAATTGAAATCTCCTCCTAACGTTGACTTGGAATGGATAAAGGTTGTAGAAGATTTGGGGTCTTAATTGTCTCAAATTTATTCTGTTGGCAAACCAAACATTCCACCACAAACTTTTGAATATCATATTCAAGGCCATCCCAAAAAAATTCTTTCTTCACCCTGTGGTAAGTTTTCAAAAATCCTGAATGTCCTCCTAAAGGAGAAGTGTGCAATTCCAAAAGATTCTTTTGTTTTAGTTGGAAATTATTACAAAGATATAAGTGATCTTTATACCATAAGGAATATTTTTTCCAACAAAATGTATCAGATGTACTAGGATCTTGCTGCAACTTTTAAATGAGTGTCCACACTTCTTCGTCCTTCTTCCATTCATCCCTTGCTTCGGTTATCCAATCTGGTTGGATAATAGATATGGCAGAAAGCAATTCTTCCACCTCTTCATTCTTTCTTGAGAGTGCATCTGCAACAACATTTAGCTTCCCTTTTTTGTATATTATTTCAAAGTCATAACCCAACATCTTTGTGACCCATTTTTTTGCTCTTCTGAAGATAGTCTTTGTTCCAAAAAGTGTTTAAGACTATCATGATCATTTTTTACCTTGAAGTGTCTTCCCATTACGTAAGTTCGCCATTTCTTTAGTGCATGCAGTATTTCTAACATTTCCTTCTCGTAAATAGCTTTCTATAGATATTTTCCTTTGATTGGATGACTTCCAAAAGAAATGGGTCTTCCTTCTTGCATTAAAACAGTACCAATTCCATTTCCTAAGGCATCACATTCCATAATAAAGGTCTTTGTGAAATCTGGCGTAGCTAAGACCGGTGCTAGGCACTTTTCTTATTTAAGATGTTCAAATGGATTAGTAGCTTCAGGAGTCCATAAAAATGCATCTTTCTTCAACAATGTTAGTGGTGCTGCTATTCTCCCATAATTCTTAACAAAATTGCGATAATACCCTGTTAACCCGAGAAATCCTCACAACTGTTTTATGTTTGTGGGGACTCTCCATTCCTTAATGGCTTTAATTTTGTTAGGGCCTACCTTAACACCCTCATGAGATACAATATGACCCATATATTCCACCTCTTGTACTCCAAAGAAACATGTGGATGTTTTTGCATATAATTGTTTCTCCTACAATAGTTTGAGCACCCCGTCAACATGTTGAACATGATCCTTCCAAGACCTATTGTAGATTAGCATATCATCAAAAAACACTAGCACAAATTTTCTAAAGAAGGGTTTGAAAATGGAATTCATCAACTCTTGAAATGATGAAGGTGCATTGGTAAGGCGAAAAGGCATGACCAAAAATTCATAATGACCCTCATGAGTTCGAAATGCTATTTTTTGGAATATCTTTAGTCTTCATTCTAATTTGATGATATCCTGAACGAAGGTCCAACCTGGTAAAATAAATTGCTCCATGTAATTCATCCAATAATTCATCAATCACTTGAATGGGAAATTTATCTTTAATGGTGAGCTCATTGAGCTCCATATAATCCGGACATATGTGCCATGATCCATCCTTCTTGTGTACCAATACTATAGGAGCAGAGAAAGAACTTTGACTAGGTTGAATTATACCAGCCTCTAACATTTTTTCAATCATATGTTCAAATTAGCTCTTTTGGACATAAGGATATCTATAAGGCCTGATGTTTGGAGGAGAAATTCCTGGAATCAAATGAATAGCATGATCATGATCACAAATAGGTGGGAGTCCTTTGGGATTTTCAAACACCTTGGAATGATTATCCAATACTTTTTGGAGATCTAAAGAAATAGATGATTTTGATGTTGGGACTTCTAGCGAGCATAATTGTGCAATTACACCTCGTTGTTCTTTCTTTAGAAGCTCTGTCAAGACATTAGAGCTTATTATCTTTCCCGACTTCCCTGCAATACCCCATAATTTGACTGCCTCTCCTTCTGAAAAAAATTTCAAGAAAATTTCTTGAAAATTAAAAGCTATCGTCCCCAAATATTGTAACCATTATACTCCTAGTACAACATCAACACCTCCCATAGGAATGTAAAGCATTGGAATATTCAGTACATATTCCCCCATGGTTAGCTTGATATTATGGAATTTTCCAGAGCAATTGATAGTTCCTCCATTTGCAACCATCACTTGACATTCTGGTGCTCGGTATAGGAAACAGTTCAATTCCTTAGCTACCTTACAATGAATAAAATTATGGGTACTACCTAAATCAATCAACACTATTACCTTTTTCTTCTTGATATGTCCTTCTATATTAAGAGTTTGAGAAGTGGCACTAGTACATTTGGTCAAAATTTTGACACTTTAGTTCCGACACTTTTGACGTACTGTCGGAAATTTCCCCAATTTTTATCAATTTTTCAAATCTCGCCACAACAGTCGCTATACTGACATTTAGGGACATCGTTGGTCTTCCGAAATTTAGGGGCATCATCGTAACACTGACGTTTATGGATGCAATGTCGGACATGCGACATTTTTATACCTTGCGTCTGTAGTGCGACACTAGTTTGGGGAAAACGTCGCTATTGTGAAGTTTAAAGAAATTATCGGTAGTGCGATTTCTTTGGGCTTAACCATCGGTATTGCGATGAAAAAAGGATAACCATCGGTATTGAGATGAGTAAAGGATAAGATTCATTGTTCCGACAAGGTGAATAAACGTTGTAAGAGTGACGACAGTAAACACTGTAACTTCCCTTAGATTTTAACCAATTTTTAAGAAATGTTAACCATCAAAATTTGCTAAGTTGTGACTGCATGGGTGCCCCATGCACATTCATCCGGCCCATTTGCTATTGCTCCCTTGTGCCTTCGTTCGGTCATGCGCGGCCGTATCAAATTTTCTAAGTTGTGACCACACGAGTGCCTTGTGCACATTCATGTGGACCGTTCGCCATTTGGTCCCTTGTGCCTTCATTTGGTAGCCCACCGTGTCATTTCGTTTGAAGGTGCCCACCCAAACCTATTAGGGTAGGGTTGTTTTGGTTGAGGGCACCCGCCTAAATGTGCTTAGTTCGGGTCATTTTGGTTGAGGGCACCCGTATCAAATTTCCTATGTTGTGACCACACAGGTGCCCTGTGGACGTTCGTGCGGCCCGTTTGCTGGTTGCTCCCTTGTGCCTTCATTCAGTCATGTGTGCCATGTCGCGCAGGTTGAGGGCGCCCACCCAAATGCATTTATTTTCGGTTGAGGGCGCCTGCCCAAACGTGTTTGGGTCGAGTCGTTTCGGTTGAGGGCGCCCGCCCAAATGCATTTGGGTCAGGTCATTTCGGTTGAGGGTGCTCATATCAAATTTGCTAAGTTGTGACCGCATGGGTGCCCCGTGTACATTCATGCGGCTCGTTTTCCAATTTCTCCCTTGTGCCTTTGTTCAGTCATGTGTGCCATGTTGCATCGTTTGAGGGCACCCGCCCAAATGCATTTGGGTCGGGTCGTTTCGTTTAAGGGTGGCTGTATCAAATTTGCTAAGTTGTGACTGCACGGGTGCCTTGTGCACATTCATGAGGCCCGTTTTCCGTTTTCTCCCTTGTGCCTTCGTTCGGCAGCCCACCGTGTCTTTTTTTTTTTAAGGCACTCGCCCAAACCCATTCGGGTAGGGTCGTTTTGGTTGAGGGCACCCACCCAAATGATTTGGGTCTAGTCATTTCAGTTGAGGGCGCCTGCCCAAATGCATTTGGGTCGGGTTGTTTCAGTTGAGGGTGCCCATATCAAATTTTCTAAGTTGTGATCGTATAGGTGCCCTGTGCACGTTCGTGAAGGCCGTTTGTTGGTT
This sequence comes from Pinus albicaulis, assembly GCA_034641835.2. Lineage (NCBI taxonomy): Eukaryota > Viridiplantae > Streptophyta > Pinopsida > Pinales > Pinaceae > Pinus > Pinus albicaulis. The sequence continues at coordinate 1,593,165,565 of CM076575.1, read as the reverse complement.
GCTCCCTTGTGCCTTCATTCGGTCATGCATGCCATGTCGCGCAGTGTGAGGGCACCCACCCAAAATCCTTCGAGTCGGGTCGTTTAGTTTAAGGGTGGCCATATCAAATTTTCTAAGTTGTGACCGCACGAGTGCCTTGTGCACATTCGTGCAGCCCGTTTGCGGTTTGCTCCCCTGTGCCTTCATTCGGTTAGGCGTGTCGTACTATTAGTTTGAGGGTGTCTGTCCAAATGCATTCAGGTCAGGTCATTTCGGTTGAGGGTGCCCACACCAACGCGTTTGGGTTGGGTTGTTTCGGTTGAGGGCGCCCGTATCAAATTTGCTAAGTTGTGACCGCACGTAGGGTACCATGTGCACATTTGTGTGGCCTGTTTGCTGGTTGCTTCCTTGTGCCTTCATTCAGTCATGTCTTGCCATTTGAGGGCGCTTTCCCAAATGAGTTCAGGTTGCGTCGTTTAATCATTTAAGGGTGGCCATATCAAATTTGCTAAGTTGTGACCACATCGGTGCCTTGTGTACATTCGTGTGGCCTGTTATCACTTA